>JARQOD010007446.1:0-39180 GCA_033576555.1 Oophaga sylvatica | reverse complement strand
GGGAAAATTGGACAATGACACCTCATTCGAGAAAAAGAACGCAGATTTGCTAAGGGCTTGTGTTTCTATTGGGGAAAACCCTGAATTTTATTAAGAACTGTGCGCTTGAATGAATAAGGAGAAAAAAAAAATGGGGTCAGTTTGCCGCTAGCTTGTTTAAACAATAAAGGTTTTTTCTTTCTGTACCAGCTGTTGAGGAGGAAAAATGGGTTTCGGGTATTTGTGGATGGTGGTTCACTCTCAAGTGTTTTGATGGGAAATTTTTTGGAAAAACTAAATTAAAAACCCCCAAACTTCTGTTTTCCCCCATTAATGTGGTGTTGGGATGGTTTCACTTAAAAAATGTTATAAACATTCTGTAAATTTCCCTCTTATTTTTTTAATGGTGTTATAAAGGGAAAATTTTGGGATTTGGTAGTTTTGAAAAATTTCCCCTCCCCGGTGTTTTTGGGGTTACCTTTTTAAAATTGACAATCCGGTACTGGTTGGTTCTCCCAATAAAATTAAAAGTCCTGGAGCCCCATTTTTTATGAAAGTTTTTGTAACGGGCGTATTGCTGTGTATTTAAAGGGGGAGTTACCTTTACCTTTCAGGATTTTTGGAAAGTTTTTTCTGAAAAGGGGAAATCGCGGTATTGCTCCTCATAGAGTTTTGATTGGCAATTGAATTTTCCCTGGAGGCTTTCAAAAAGTGTCTTTTTAAATTTGAAATTCCTGAGAGAAAGGCTTTGGAGGAATCAACAGAAAAGCTTGGCCGCGGTCCATTACCCTTTCCCAAATTTCCTGGGGGTTGGATTTTTTTTTGTTAAAAAAAGGCGGCGGTTTAGGCCCCTTGTCTAGACTTTGTAAGATTAATAAGATTCTGTCGAAACCCCCACCCGTGCATTGTTTCCTGATTTTTTAATCAGTTGTGGGGGGCCAAGTGGTTTTCGAAAATTTTCTTGGGGGCATAAAAATTTTTTGCCATGAAAGGGGGGGGATGAATGGAAGACTGTGTTTAAACCTCCCTGGGCTTTTTTAGAATTTGGTCATCCCCCTTTGGATTTCCAGTGCCCCCGGTTTTTTTTAGAATCTTATTAATAAACCCCCTTGACCTTTGTGGCCAGAAGTGTGGTTGTGCTTTAGATGAATTTTTTTTATTCACCGATTTGGGTTTTTTGGGGAAAAGGGTGCGTGAAGTATTCAGTTACTGGGATAATTCATTTTTGAAAAATAGAAAAGTGAGTTGCTGTACGAGATTAGTTTTTTGGGTACATTGTCTCAGTAAAGGTTTTGAGATGGACCCGGTGAAAGTGCAAGCTGTGCAGGTTTGGGCCCGACCATTGGTGTAAAATCAATACAGGGGGTTTTTGGGGTTTCCCCCAATTTTATAAAAAAAATTATAAAAAAAAATTTCTGTGATGACAAACCCCTGAGATTCCCGGAAAGGGGTGAGCGGTTAGTGGGACTACTGAGGCCGAGGCTTTTGTGTTGAAAAGGGGGGGTTAGCTTGCCCCCCTTTGCACCTGATTGACTAAACCATTTTTGGTTGAGGTTGTGTTCTTCTGTGGGGGTCGGCGGGTGTTTTCTCAGGCAAAGCGGTGGAGTACATCCCTGTGCTTTTTTTTCAAAAAAATTTTTGAGTCTAAAACTAAATTTGATATGGGGAATGGGAATTGTTGGAAAAAAAAACCGCATTTGAACATGGCGTATTTTTTGGGGGAGCGGAATTTCCCTTAAAATCTTCACGATCATAAAAAATTAATCTACCTTATTCTGCCAAACGCTTGTGCCTGTCGGAGGTGGGCATGTTTTTCTCACGGTTTAATTTTACCGTTATTACACCCCCGGTACTAAAAATTTTAAAAAACTGATGCTTTGTCTCGCAGTTTTCCTATGGTGGGTACTGAGGAGGGGGGGAAAACATCTTGCAAAGGGGGTGTTATTGCTGTTTTGGCTCCATGTAGGAAAATGAGATTTTTAAAAACCAAAGGAGAATGCCCCTTCTACATGCCGCATGGGGGGGTTGTTTGTGCCTGGTACCCGAGGGGAGATTTGTTTGTTAAATGTATGATCCAGGGCAGGTCCCCCCGGAATTTGGCCCCAAAGACTTGTGGGCACAGTTTTTGGGGCTAGGTGGGAAGGAAGTCATTAAGTGGGTGCGTCAATGCACTGTGTGTGCTAGATCTAAGTCTTCTTTACCCCCGCTGCGGGGGCTTTGCCCTCTGGGGGGCCCCCAGTGCACTTGGCACTTTTTGGTATGGTTTAAAATTAATGCCCTTCCCCCCCGAGGGTTTTTATGTATTGGGTGGTCGTGGCCCATTTTGCAAGGTGTCCTTGGTTCCTTTATCAAACTGCCCTGCGCTAAAACTCTCGCTAAGGTTTTGTCAAGGAAATTTCAGACTGAGGGGTTTTCCCCACTGCATTGTTTCTGTAGGGGACCCCAGTTTGTGGTGTATTTGGCGGCTTTTTGTGACAGGTTGGGGGTTCATTTTTCGTTTTATCCGGTATACCCCGGTTAAGGGGCAGGCGAAAGGGGAAAAACCCCGGGTTTGAGCAGTTTCTTGGTTTTTTTTTGACTGTAATCAAGAGGGGTGGTTGAGTTTCGCCCCTTTTTTGGTTTGCTTTAAAACCCATCCGTTTGCTGGGGTTTTTTTCCCTTTTTTTTTTTTTATGGGGGGAAATCCGTTTTGGGTCATTTTCCAAGTTGGGATCGTGTACTGAAGAGGGAATTTTTCTGGGGGTTTTTTGGGGAGGTTTTTGTGTTTGGCGTACGTACCCAAGTATGGGTATCGGCCCCTATTTCTGTATGGACTTTCGATACTTAGTTCTTTTTTTTCCTATATGTTACCCCGGGAAGGAAGTTCCCAAATTCTTTTTAGGGCAAGTGATTTTAGTCGCCCTTTGGGGAAACCTAAAAGTGTGGGCCACCTGTACTGCTGCGGATGTTTTAACTATGGCATGGCTGTGATTGGTGCGAAATTATGTCAGAATGCACTATAAGGGCGCCCCCCCCATTTTAGCGTACTGTGCTGTGAATTCGAAGGGCGAAACCCCGGCTTGCTGACTTGGGGAAATTAGAGTTGCGATTTAGTGTACGTGCTTAGGGGCTAGCACCCCAACCGCTGTGGGGAAAATTCCTTTTGCCGCAGTGTTTTTTTAAAAGCTCTGAGGTGTGTGTAGTGCAGGTGACATGCAGTTTGCTTGCATGCAAAACGTTGTAGGCATTGCAGTGTCCTCACAGACTTTTTTTTTTTCTTCAGTGTTTTTTGTGCTCCATGCAATTTATTTTTGGTGTGACGGTTCCTCCCCATCCAATACTTGGTTGCAAAAACCATAGAATAGACAAAGGAGTAGCCTTTCACGTTTTTAACAGTTTGTTTCGGTTTTCTTGTCTGTGTTTTTATTTTTTAGTGCCATCCGCTGTTACTTGTTCAAGCACTGCGTTGTACTCTGCTGAGCGTGTCTCAGTGCTTCCTTGTCTTTTCTCTCCAAAATTGGTTTGCTCCATTCCCCTTTAAAAAAATTTTAACTATTTTGTGGGGGGCTTCCCTTAAAATTCATTTGGTGCAAACACTATTGAAGTAGCAAAGGGGAGCCTTCACCCCTTTTGAAGTTTTGGTTTTTTGTTTTTCAGTCTGTGTTTTTTATTTTTTGAGTGCCATCCGCTCCGTTACTTTTCGCACTGCTGCTTGTACTCTGCTGAGGTGTCTCAGGCTCTCCTTGTATTTCTCTCCAAAATTGGTTTGCTATTCCCCTTTAAATAAATTTTTTGTTGTGGCGCGCTTCCCCCCCCTATCCCCAAACATTGGTTGCAAACACTTTAGAGGACAAAAAGGGTAGTTTTCACAGATTGTGAACGTTGTGTTTTTTTGTTCATTCGTCTGGTTTTTTTTTTTTTTGGGGCACTTTTCGCTCAGTTACTTGTTCAACACTGCTGTTGTACTCTGCTGGCGTGTCTCAGTGCCCATCCCGTCTTTTCTTCCCCAAATTGGGGTTTGCTCCTTCCATTTAAAAAATTTTAAAACTATTAGTGTGACGCGCTTTTATCCCCTTTCCCAAAACATTTTGGTTTTAAACACTATAGAAAAAGACAAAGGGTGCTTCCCCGATTGTGAAAAGTTGTGTTTCG
This sequence comes from Oophaga sylvatica, assembly GCA_033576555.1. NCBI lineage: Eukaryota > Metazoa > Chordata > Amphibia > Anura > Dendrobatidae > Oophaga > Oophaga sylvatica. Next base: position 35,070 of record JARQOD010007446.1, on the reverse strand, counting down.
TGTTCACTTCAGTCCTGCGTTTTAAAAAACCACACTTAGGTTATAACTTTTCTGTTTCTTTTTAATCTCCAAGATTAGAAGTCAGTGAGAAGGCCGTGGTCGGGGCCCTTTTGGGTTTTAGCAGGGAGAGGCGTGGGGTTTTGTGGTGCTGCCCCTCAGTGACACGCATCCCTTTTTCCCCTGTGGCGTTCCTTTTGGACTTTTGTAGGGCTCGGCGTGCCCCCCTGCTGCGGGGGAAAAAAATTAACCCTTGTTGGTTGGATGGACCCCAAGATCGATTTTAATTCCTTCACCTCCCGGAAACAAAATGTTGAGAAAAACCATTGTTGTTCCCGCCTTCAAATTGCCCAGGAGCAGAGAGTTCTGTAAGGAGCCAGCTGGTCTCGCTTCGTTCTCAGAATCTGTTGGCTCGCAAACCGGGACGGCAAGCAGATTCTGCAATTTAAAAAAGGGGAGTAGCAGTGATGCGAACAGCGTGTCTCTTCAACTGAAGAGGGGGTGAGCCAGGCCGATGAACAGCCACCGCAGAACGCATTCATGATGGATGAGACTCAGGGCCAGGTTTTGTGGAGCATGGTGCTGCCAGACCCCCCACAGCGGGGTTGGAAAGAGGGTAGTGGAGATGATGAAGTCCGAGACCCAAAATGGCGTGAGAAAAACGGAAGTGGTGGGAGCAGCTCGAGGAAGAGTTGGCCCAACGGTAAAAAGAGGAGGGAGGGAGGCTGCAGACTCGCTTCCCCTGTAGCCTCTAGTTTGGCACCTGTTGGGAGAGTTCTCTTACAAATGAAAAATTGGGGCCCCCTTGCTTGCACTGCGGGTCCTTTTTTAAAGGATTGTAGATGATATTTGCTAGTTAAATGCAAGCTGTGAAGCAAAAATTTAAAAGAGGTAAAAAATTCAGAACCCCTAATACCAAAATTGTGGAAACTGTATGGACAAAGCACTAGCTGGTTCCAAAGACCCACTGGGAATGTAGGCCAACCCCTAAGCAGCACCTAATCTTCAGGTCGTGTTGGCCCCTTCCCCCCAGCCACACACACCTGGTTTTCGGCTTCCTCACAGGACCCCCATGGAAGAACTCGGTCACTGTTTCCATAGACAAATGTTATTCCACCCAACAGAAGTTCCAGTATCGTCACATCCAGGCCAAAAAACAGCCATCGGTACCACAGGTGGGAAAAAGCAGCCCTATCGGAAACCCCCACGAGACAGGTCTGAATGTTGGCATTGCAAAAAACCCCGTCCCTTAAATGCTGTCTTCAGGTGGGGAGTTTACAGTTTCGGAAAAATTAAAGGATTGGCAGCCCAAATATATGGCCAAACCGATTTTTTTCGCAGGCAACCGTCCCGCTCTGCAAAAACAGTCGAGGGGAAAAAAAAACTTTCGTAATAAACGCCTTTGTAGCAGGGTCCCCTGACCCCGATGCGTGGACCAGCCCCTGCCGGGCGTACCTTTCCTCCTGCCCATTGGGTAATGTTGTGGGCCGGGTACAGATCTTCCCCGTGGCGCTGTAGTTTCTGCCACTCCAAGGGGTTTCAGGATTCCCTTGTACACTTGATTCCTCCTCCTATCCCCCTTCTCAGAAAACATCGTGCCGAGCCGTCCGGTATACCTCCACTGGACCCCCGAACGTTACCGTTGCGACCAGTGAGCACAGCCGTGGCCCCAAAGTCCAGGCCGTCCTGAAAATTATTTCAATGGGGAATCTAAACCCACAGCGCAGGAGGTCGGAATCCATCAAAAAGGAGAGGACGTGTGGTTTTTCCCCCGAACTCCAGCCGGTTTTGGTAGTGTGTGACAATGCCCAATCGGTGCGCTTGGGCTTGGCAACCTTATCACTACCATGTCTGGCCTTTTTCTCAATTGGCGTGCAGAGTTTTTGAGGGACTATCGGTCTTGCTGGCTGCTGCGAAGGGCCTAGAGTGCGCTCACTTGCGAGTTCCCCCTAGCCAGATCGGATTCTGCTCTGCACCCGATTTGCCCCTTTCCGAAATGCTCATTTGTTACGTCCCCCGGTGGATTCCACGTTCTAGTTGGAGGGGGGTTTTTGTGGCAGCGCAGGGGGTAATGGATCAGCTGCAAGGGGAATCAAGCGCTCTTTGCGCCCCCCACAAAATTTCCCCCCCTACTGAGTGGGCCCCCTTTAAGGACATTGCGAGTTTTGCGTGGTTTGATGTCTCGCGCGGTGGCGGTGCAAATGAGTCCCCCCTTTTCTGCCTGCTTCAGAAAAAACTGAAAACACTAAAAGGAAGAGGTTTTGGAAAGGTGGGAATGAGGGGTCACAAATTCAATTACCCCCTTCAGGACGTCGCGCAAGTGGTTCCTCACAAAGGGGGGGGCAGGGCCCTTTGTGAGGAGGATGAGGGGAGGGGGGAGTCAATGGAGGAGGAAGAAAATCCCCGAGGGAGGTACACCCCTTTTCGTTGTGAGCGAGGTTGGGGTGATGCGAGGGGCAGGTGACGCCTCTTCCGAGGCAGCTTTTGTTGGGAGTTGGGGAGTCTGCAGCCTTTTGGTGTTTCATGTTCGTGCCTGAGAAAAACCGCCGCATCCCCACATTCTCACCCGTCAGATTATTGGGTGTCACCTCCCGATCCCCCTCCGGGACAATTTACAAACCTCACCACGGGAAACGGGACCCCAAAATGGGGGTACCAAAAAACACGGTGGGAAAACCTAATTTGTTCTTCCAGCCCCGAGAGCTGCTGTGCAACTGCTTTACAAAAAGGTCTGTGCGTGAGGCAGTGTAGACATTACAAAAGAGGGGGGACAAGCGGCCTCTGCACAGGGCAGAGCTGTAGGGGTTCAAATGTGGCGAAGTTTTGTACAGCGCCGCAAGGTCTACCCATCTGAGACGGTCAGTCACCAGGAAGCAACTTTCCATGAGGGCAGATACTTGTTTTCCCCCTAAGTGTTCCCCCGATGCCTCTTCCCCTTTAAAATTTTGGGTCTCTAATTTTGGCCCCTGGCCAGAGTTACCCCGTTGCATTGGAGGTGTGGCTCCCCCGCTCCCCTGTATTTTTTTGAGGGTCTTTAGGGTGCAGGTGGGGTATAACAGCCGTCGCATGCGCCCCGAGAAGTAGCCCCGGTTCTTTTCAAAAAAGAAAAGGGAGGTTTCACCGAATTTCCCCGTCCTTTTTTGATTAAATAACTGTTTGGCAATTTTCCCCCTGTTCCTTTTGTTCTCTTTTCCACCGAATGATCCCGGGCTACAACCCGCCTTTGTTGCTCGTAAGTAATTGGCAGGGGTACTCCCCCGGGGCCAGTCTGGTTACTGCACGACAGCTGTTTCTGGCAGTGTAAAATTTTAATTACCCTCCAATAAGTTTTGTGTCGTTTTTTCATTGGGTTTTGCCGACTCTATTTTGCCCCCCCGTTTAGGTGTTTTCCATGTTTTTCTGTGGGTATGTAAATAAAGGCTGTTTCCATTGTAAAATTTTGGAAAAGAAAACCCTGTGGGCTGTTTTGATTCGGTAACTGGGGGCAGCTTGGGTCTAGTGTTGGTTTCCCCATACCGCAAGTATCGGGTTCGGCCGATATTCGCGTTATCGGAATTCCTTTTCTTTTCCGTTTCTTTTTCATATCGTTACCGGAATCGGAAGTTCCCATAATTCTTTGAGAGGCAATGTGATTTTTGTCGCCATGAGGAATCCTCAAAGAGGTGTGGGCACACCCGGGTATGTTTGCGGTCATCCTAATAATGGCCTGGCTGTGATTGGTGCTGAAATGATGTCAGAATGCACTTTTAAAAGGCGCCCGCACCCCCTTTTCCCAAATGTGCTGTTGAACTCAGTTAGGGAAGAACGCTGCTCTGTGCTGACTCTGAGGGACGTTAGATATTGCGATTTTGTGTACTACTGTGCTTGAGGCAGGCTAGTTTACCAACGTGTGTAAAGCTTCATTTTGCCAGTGTTGTTTTAAACCGCTCTGTGCAAGGTGTGTTGTGTGACAGTGCCAGGTGACGCTGCGTTTGCTCTGCATCCACCGCTGTTTGTAGGCATCTGCACGTTGTCACTTTTTTTTTTTTTTTTTTTTTTATTTTATTTAGTGGAATTGGTGCAGCTCCATTATATTAGAAAAAAATCAAAATCTATTAGTGTGACGTGCTTCCATCCGTATACAAAAAACATTGGTTGCAAAACACTATAGAAGTACAGAAAGGAGCTTTTCACAGATTGTGGCAGTTGTGTTTCGTGTTCACTTTCAGTCTGTGTTTTTTTACTTTTTTTAGTGCAGATCACGCTCAGTTACATGTTCAAGCCACTGCTGCTTGTACTCTGTGAGCGTGTTCAGTGGATCCATCCTTTTCATTTTTCCCAATTGGTTCTGCTAATTCCATTTTAAAATAAATCTAATCTATTAGTGTGCGCGCTTCCATCCGTATTACAATACATTGGTTGCAAACATATAGAAGTACAGAAAGGAGCTTTTCACGATTGTGGACAGTTGTGTTTCAGTGTTCACTTCAGTCTGTGTTTTTTACTTTTTTGAGTGCAGATCACGCTCCAGTTACATGTTCAAGCACTGCTGCTTGTACTTGCTGAGCGTGTCTCAGTGGCTCATCCTTTTCATTTATCTCCAATTGGTTCTGCTACATTCCATTTAAAATAAATCTAATCTATTAGTGTGACGCGCTTCCATCCGTTACAATACATTGGTTGCAAACACTATAGAAGTACAGAAAGGAGCTTTTCACAGATTGTGGACGTTGTGTTTCAGTGTTCACTTAGTCTGTGTTTTTTTACTTTTTTTGAGTGCAGATCACGCTCCAGTTACATGTTCAAGCACTGCTGCTTGTACTCGCTGGCTGTCTCCGTGGGCATCCTTTTCATTTATCTCCAATTGGTTCTGCTACATTCCCCATTTAAAATAAATCTATCTATTAGTGTGACGCGCTTCCATCCGTATACAATACATGGTTGCAAAACACTATAGAAGTACAGAAAGGAGCTTTTCAAGATTGTGGATGTTGTGTTTCAGTGTTCACTTCAGTCTGTGTTTTTTACTTTTTGAGTGCAGATCACGCTCCAGTTACATGTTCAAGCACTGCTGCTTGTACTCTGCTGAGCGTGTCTCAGTGGCCTCATCCTTTTCATTTATCTCCAATTGGTTCTGCTACATTCCATTTAAAATAACTCTAATCTATTAGTGTGACGCGCTTCCATCCGTATACAATACATTGGTGCAAACACTATAGAAGTACAGAAAGGAGCTTTTCACAGATTGTGGACAGTTGTGTTTCAGTGTTCACTTCAGTCTGTGTTTTTTACTTTTTTTAGTGCAGATCACGCTCCAGTTACTGTTCAAGCACTGCTGCTTGTACTCTGCTGAGCGTGTCTCAGTGGCTCATCCTTTTCATTTATCTCCAATTGGTTCTGCTACATTCCATTTAAAAATAAATCTAATCTATTAGTGTGACGCGCTTCCCTCCGTATACAATACATTGGTTGCAACACTATAGAAGTACAGAAAGGAGCTTTTCACAGATTGTGGACAGTTGTGTTTCAGTGTTCACTTCAGTCTGTGTTTTTTACTTTTTTGAGTGCAGATCACGCTCCAGTTACATGTTCAAGCACTGCTGCTTGTACTTGCTGAGCGTGTCTCAGTGGCTCTCCTTTTCATTTATCTCCAATTGGTTCTGCTACATTCCATTTAAAATAAATCTAATCTATTAGTGTGACGCGCTTCCATCCGTATACAATACATTGGTTGCAAACAATATAGAAGTACACAAACGGGCCTTTCACAGCTACTGAACATGGGTTTTTAATTTTTAACTAAAATATGTATTTTTTCAATGACACAAATTAAGTAATGTTGAAGAGGAATAGTCCTACATCCATTGTTTGCCAATATTACAGGTGTACATCATGTCCTTAATCAACAATGTATTATTATATTTACTTGTATGCTTTTATTTAAAAGCCAAGAAACACAGAAGGATAACCTTCGCACTGCAGCTGTTGTCAAAGTTCAACCCACATTATGCACTTCCAACATTGCAGCATTTGAGGCATGATGTGAGTTGGATTGGTCAAGTTATGGAGTGAGAAGGTTCACCATCAGTACCCTATAGCTAAGTATGCTTTTGTGTTAGCATTTGTGTTAGGACATGTGGATATCTGCCATATATGTCACAATTATTTAGTTACAGATTTGTTACCAATACTAATCATTGAATGGTTTTAAATTTGACGTTTCACTTGTTTACAGTTTAGAAATAAGGGTGTAGCCTGATATCTATGTGTAGCACTAGCCACTTTAACATGTCATGTTTTTTAAACATGTGTAGCTAGGTAGCAGTAATTTTTGCCGGACACACAGCAGGGGAACAGCAGGCGTTACTGAACCCACTATCACTATAGCTTGTGTATTGGTCTGTGGACACGACATTCTGAGCAGCAACTGGCAGTGTTGTAGCCCAGGGAGTATAGCTCAGGTGGTAGAAAGATGAACATAACAGGAGACATGGAAAACGTTGTAAACCAGTTAGTTAATCTGAAACCGGACAGGCAAATTCAGGCGGATCCATCCCTAGTTCATTTTCAGAAAAGTAAGCCGTTCTACATTATCGTAGGATAGTCGCATGCAACGGTCTGTTAGTACACCACCTGCAGCAGTAAAGACGCGCTCCGATAATACACTGCCAGCAGATCAAGCCAGCACCTCCAATGCATACTGGCTAAGCTCTGGCCATGTATCCAGCTTAGAGACACAAAACTTGAATGGGGAAGAGCCATCTGGGAGTACACTGAGAGGGCAAGACATGTAGTCTGTCACCATCTTACGGAAATGTTGCCTCCTGCTGACTGGAGCCGTCTCGGATGGTGTAGACATTGGTGGCGCTGCCACAAAACTTCGACACATTTGGAACATACTGTTCTTGCCCTGTGCAGAGGCGCTGCTTGTGCTCCCTCTTGTTGCAGAGCTGTCTCCACTGCCTCGACGCACAGAGCTGCTTTGTAATCAGTAGCAGCAGCAGTGCTCTCGGCTGGAATGGAGAACATTATGGATTGCACCAGTGTGTCTTGGTACTTCCGCATTTTACGCTCCGGTTCAACGGTGTGATGGGCTTTGTAAGTTGTCCCGGTAGCGAGGGTCTAGGAGGGTGTCACCCAATAATCAGACGTGGTGTGAATGTGTTCGATGCGGCGGTCGTTTCTCAGCCACTGCAGCATGAAATCAACCATGTGCTGCAGACTCCCAACTGGCCAAGAAACGTTGTCCCCTGCAAGAGGCGTCATCTCCGCCTGCTGTGCATCACCCACCCTTGGTCTACATACTGACTAGAGCATTGTCTACCTCCCTCTGGAGCGATGTCTTCCTCCTCCATTGACTCCTCCTCATCCTCTCACAAAGTCCTTCAAATACATATAAATTTACAAAATTTAAAACTCAAATTTAAAAACTTTGTATCATAATTCTGTAACATCAGTTTATGGAAACACAATAGCATTACAAAAGGATAGACAAAAAATGTACATTATGTGCTTTGTAAATACATTAAAAGTTTGTAATGGTTATGAAAATATAGACAGCGACTTGGAGGTTCATTGTTGATACGCATGGTACTTTGAAAGTCCTCCAGCCCTTTGTGAGGAACCACGTTGCGCTGACTGTCCAGAAGGTGATGGAATTTGTGACTCCTATCCTCCACCTCTTCCAAAAACTCATGCCTTAGTGCTTGCAGTGTTTTTTGAAGCAGGCAGATAAGGGGGACAGTCAGGCTGACTAGTGCATCATCTGCACTCGCCATCCGCGTTGACTCATCAAAGCACGCAAAACGTGGCAGATATCCTTCATAGAGTTATTCGCCACTCATTACACTGGCAGTGGCTGCCCATTCATTATAGGATCCAATTCTAATTACTGGTTCTCACAACATAGCTCTCCACAGCGCAGCACCCCCCTACATCTCCTCCTTATTTATATTTATCGGCCTAACCGACTGCTGCACTCTGCAAACGACCTTCGACTAACCTCTGCACTTAATCCGTACCCCCCACTCCAACTCCAAGACTTCACCCGCGCTGCGCCAATCCTCTGGAATGCTCTACCCAAGAAATTAGGACTACCCTGCAATTTGGATGGTTTCAGGCGCTCCCTCAAAACACATTTGTTCACAGTGGCTATCACATTCACTAATCAAAGTCATTCTATGTGTAATTCTGTGTGTGTAGCCATTCACTATCTCCATGCATCCCTCACTTCCTTAAAATGGCGTGGACCATCATTGTAAAAAACCCATTGTATATAAACACCTGTACTTTGTATCTCCCACACCTCATTGTAGATTGTAAGCTTTCACCAGCAGGGGCGGTGATTTTGCTTTAATTATTGTATTGTTAAGTTGTTACTTATGACTCGTGTTTTGAAACGTTAAACTGTAAAGCACTGCGGAATATTATGGCGTATATAAATAAATAATATTATTATTCTTATTATAGAGGCCCACTCGTAGTGGTGAAGTGTGAACGCCGCAAATTGCGAGTTGACTGCGCCTGATGCAGCTGATACTCCATTACTGTTGGTGCTGCTCACAAAACCCCGCTCCAACATATGTAACGAGGAATTCCACCTGGTGGGTACGTCCATATAATGCGAGTTCATGAAGGTGAAATCTGCGTTGCAGAGCTGCAATCAGCGATCTGGCCATGCTGGAACGTCGCAAGTGGAGCGCACTCTAGGCGGACCTTGTGCAGCAGTGCTCAAGATCCGGATAGTCCCTCAAAAAACTCTGCACGACCAAGTTGAGCACATATGACAGACATGGTATGTGACTGAGGTTGCCAAGGCCCAGAGCTGACACCAGATTTCGGCCATTGTCACACACTACCAAGCCTGCCTGTAGATTCTCTTCCAAAAACCACACGTCGCTCTCCTGCTTTATGGCATTACAGAGCCCCTGCGCTGTGTGGCTAAGATTCCCATGGAAATTATTTCAGGATGGCCTGTTGACATTTGGACACGGCTGTGCTCATATCGGTCGCAACAGGTAAACGTTCACGGGTCCATGTGGAGGTAGACCGTGAGGCTCCTGCAGCGATGATTCTGAGGAACTGGAATAGGAGGAGGAATCAATGTGTAAGACTTGATTCCTGCAATCCTTGGAGTTGGCAGAACAGTACAGCGCCACTCGCAAGATCAGTACCGGCTGCACAACATTGACCCAATGGGCAGTGAGGGAAAGGTATTGTCCCTGGCATGGGTGTTAGAACCCTCTTGTTAGGTTTTGTTTCAGTTTGCTGGTCACATGACCTTTTTTCCCTATTTAGTCTGGCTCGCCTTCTGGCTTTGCTTGACTTCATTGTATTATCTACTGTTAAGCTAGCCGGGTGCTTAGGTGCCTTAATCTGTGAGTTTTGCTTGATGTTAGGATCACAAAGTATTTATTTTTCTGTTTAATTATCCATGCTACAATTTATGTTAGGAGGTGTCCACCTTTTCTCCCAGTCCCTAGATCTTGTAGGGATTACTCCCTCGCAACTATAGGTCTTCGTTCACACTAGATGAGGACTTTAGGGGTCTGGTCGCAGGATCAGGTTCCCCGTTACATCGTAGGGATTCAGCTTAGTTGTATTGTAGGGACAGAATTCCCTTCTTTCCTTATGGTTGTAGCAGATCATAACAATGGGTACTGGTCCACGCATCGGTGGTCAGGTGGACCTTGCTACTGAGGGCTTTTAGTAGCGCATGTTTATTTTTCCCTCAACATGCTTTTGCAGACCAGGGACGGCTTGCCTGCTGAAATGAAATCGGCTTGGCACATTGTATTGTGGGATTGACAATGATATTCAGTTACGGAAACTGTCTGTCTTTCCCCCAGCCTGAATCACAGCATTTCAAGGGACGGAGTTTTGCAATGCCAGCATTCAGAGCCTGTGCTCGTGCATGGTTGCGGAGTATGGCCGTCTTTTATCCATGCCTGTGCTACCGCTGGCTGTTTTGTGGCCTGGGAGTGTGAGGATGACAGGGAACTTGCTGCTGTGTGTGGAAAAAACAGTTTGTCTCTGGACAACAGTGGCCGAGGTTCTTCCATGGCGATCCTGTGAGGAAGCATAACCAGCTGTGTTGAGCTCGATGAAGAGGCTTCAACACAACCTGAAGATGTAGGTGCTGCTGTAGGTTGGCCTACATCTCCAGTGTGTCTTTGTAACTCAACTACGTGCTTTGTCCGCACATGTTTCCACATATTTGTGGTATTGAGGTGACTGACACTTTTAGCTATTTTTAATTTTTGATTACACAGCTTGCATTTCACATAGCAAATATCATGTGCAAGTGTGTGAAAAAGGACCACGCAGTGCAAGTCCTGGGAGCGCACGTTTTGACTTTTGGAAGACAACTGCTCCGAACAGGTGCCAAACTGGAGGCTACAGGCAACCGAGTCTGCAGCCTAACTCTCCCTCCTGTTTGTACCGTTGGGGCAATGTCTTCCCCTATCTTCCTTCTATCACTAACCATTTCTCTAGGCCTCTCCCAGCTTTCAACCAAAGTACTGGTTCTCACCCACAAAGCTCTCCACAGTGCAGCACCCCTCCTACATCTCCTCCCTCATTTCTATCTATCGGCCTAACGACTGCTGCGCTCTGCAAACGACTTTCGACTAACCTCTGCACTAAAACGTACCTCCCTCCGACTCCAAGACTTCTCCTGCTCTACGCCAATCCTCTGGAATGCTGTACCCCAAGAAATTAGGACTATCCACAATTTGCATGGTTTCAGGCGCTCCCTCAAAACACATTTGTTCAGAGCGGCCTATCAATTCACTAATCAAAGTCATTCTATGTATTCTGTGTAAGTGTGTGTGTGTCTCTAGCCCATTCACTATCTCCATCCTCAGTCCCTTAAGATGGCTGGAACATCATTGTAAATGCACCATTGTATATAAACACCTATATTTGTATCTCCCCCATCTCATTGTACATTGTAAGCTGTCACGAGCAGGGGCGACTTATTTAGCTTAAATTATTGTATTGTTAACGTTGTTACTTATGACTTGTGTTCTGAAACTGCTAAACTGTAAAGCGCTGCGGAATATGATGGCGCTATATAAATAAATATTATTTTATTCCTCTGAGCTGCTCCCACCACCTTCCTGTTCTTCATGCCATGTTGGGTATTGGACCTCATCATCTCCACTACCTCTTCCAACACCAGCTGTTGGGTGGTCTGGCCAGCACCATGCTCAACAGAAACTGGCACCTGGGTCTCATCATCATCATCAGATGCGTTCTGCGGTTGTGCTGACCATCGGCACTGTCTCACCCGCCTCTTCAGATTCAGAGAGACACAGCTGTTGCGCATCACTGCATACCCTCTTCTTCACATTACAGAATGTGCTTGGCTGGGCCCCTGTTTGCAAGCCAATAGATCTGAGAACAGAAGCAGACACTCAGCTGGCTCTGTACAGAACTCTCTGACTGCCTGGGCAATTTGCCAGGCGGTGAAGAGACAGATGGTTGCCCAACAGTGCTGTGGTCCTGAGAGGAGGTGGAAGCAATTGAAGTCGATGCATTGGCTGAGATCCAAACAACAACGGCTTCAATTTGTTCTTCCCGCAGCAGGGGGGACTCCGAGCTCCTACAAAAGTGGCATAAAGGAACGCTCACGGCCGGGGAAAACTGGTGGATGCTGTGTCACTGGGGGCCGCAGCAGCCACAGAATCCCACGTCCTCTCCCTGAAGAAACTCCACGACCACGTGCCTTACTCCCTGCCTTCTTCATCTTGGTAGATTGATAAAGAAAGTCTGAAAAAGTTATAAGGCCTAAGTGTGGTTATTCCGCAGAGACTGCAGTGAAACACTGCACCAACTGTTCAGTAGGTGTGAAAGGCCCCTTTGTGTACTTCTATAGTGTTTGCAACCAATGTATTGTATAGGATGGAAAGCGCGTCACACTAATAGATTTTATTTATTTGTAATAGAATGGAGCAGCAACAATTAGAGAAAAATTTCAAGGATGTGCCAGTGACACACGCTCAGCAGACTACAACCAGCAGTGGTTGAAGAACTAACTGGAGCGTGATCTGCACTCAAAAAGGAAAACCTCAGACTACAGTGAACACTGCACACAACTGTTCACTACCCAACGCGTCTCAGCAGGAAGGCAGTCTGTGCATCAAAACAAAGGCGCAAGCATACATCCACGTACCCTGTTTATAAAGCTATATAAAAAAATTATGTAGTAGTGACGCACACTTTATTGAGGTACAGTATTACATCGCCATTCACCATCTGTGGCTATGCAGTGTCATCTATATATACCTTATCTATCCGTTGTCATGCTTGCAAGTCGACAGTCAGGCATAAATAGCAATTTTCACTATGCACTATGCACTTTTTAAAGGTTATGTTTGTTAATAAACATGATTATTGCCACATATTATGAGTATTACATGATGGAAATTGTATAATTTTGTATAAACTGTTTAGTGACATTATTCAGCAAATGTAACATTTTAGTAATGTCACAGATACTTGTAATGCTGATGATGTTTTGAAGTCAGACATTCATTGTCTATACAATAAAATGGTGTACATACTGTTACTTATCCATCATTAATGGATTCAGATATGTACTTGTATGCTTTTATGTACAACCGTATAGCAGATTCCTTAACTAATTTATTTTGTGGTTTGCATTGCTGTTCAACATGTTAATGTATGTGTTTATGTTTGTCAATTCTTTATTTATCTAGATATTAGTTTAAATGAAATCATCATCTTATGGTAGTAAAGGTATTCTTTCTCTTGTTTGAAGTATAGACATTTAAAATTGACAGGTAACAAGGAAATTACTTGATCTAGTATTTAAACATCCTCCTTGACCCTGGGCTCCAACACCGCCAGTTGTTGCTCGGAGTGCTGTTAGCACAGTCAACACTTGCTCCTGTGTTACTGGGGTTCAGTAACGTCAGCTGGTCCTCGGTTGTGCCATTGGCTCTTTTCCTTCTGCTGCCCCTCCGGGTTCCAGCACAGTCAGCTGGTCCTCGTTACTTGCATTGGCTCTTGTACCTTCTGCTACCCGTCCGGGTTCCAGTACCGTCAACTGGTTCCGCAGTGCCTTTGGCCTAGGTGCCTCCATCTCGGTATCCGAGTTCCAGCAACGTCTGCTGGTCCTTGGTAGTGCTTTGGAGCACAGGTACCTCCTGCTTAGTAACCGTGTCCCAGTAACGTCAGCTGGTCCTCGGTTGTGCCATTGGCTCTTTTCCTTCTGCTGCCCCTCCGGGTTCCAGCACAGTCAGCTGGTCCTCGTTACTTGCATTGGCTCTTGTACCTTCTGCTACCCGTCCGGGTTCCAGTACCGTCAACTGGTTCTCCGCAGTGCCTTTGGCCTAGGTGCCTCCATCTCGGTATCCGAGTTCCAGCAATGTCTGCTGGTCCTTGGTAGTGCTTTGGAGCACAGGTACCTCCTGCTTAGTAAACGTGTCCCAGTAACATCAGCTGGTACAAGATTGTGCTACCAAATACAAGATACGGAACAAGAGACACAAGAACAATAAGCAGAAGATCTAAAAGCAGAAGAACATGAAGTATAAGACCAAAATGAAGAGCAAAATATATGCTCTAAATTCTAAGCAGAAGAAGACTAAGCAGTGTATGGGGGTGAGTCCGTTCCTCTCGTGGTGCCCCTGGAAAATGCCTGCTGCTGCAGGCTAAACTGAACACGGACAAATACTGTTGTAATTTAAATCTTTTGTGACAGCAAGAACGGAAGGATGAAAAATTCATACTTTGACAGATTACAAGTACAGGATTCTCTGTCACAAATAGAATATGATGAAGAAGATGAAGCAGAATATGAATAAGAATAATAGTTTAATAAGAAGAATATGAGTAATGTTAACAAAGATGAATAGCAAGAAGTTTAAGAAGAAGATAAAGAAGGTGAAGATGAAGAATAATTTGATGAAAAAAGATGATGCTGCAGAAGATTATGAAGGAGAAAGTGTGTGAAAAGTTAAAAAGGTGAAGATGAAGAGCATGGAAGTTGTGTAATATACATATTTGCCAAAATATAAAAAACGTTAACATTGTCAATTTCTTCGTCAATCTGAAATCTTTAAAAAAAAAATATTTATGCTATTCCATTTGATTGGGTTAAACATCTATGCCTTTAATGTCTCCTCAACCTTCCCCAATACATTCTACATTACTCTTTCTTGTTTTCCTTCATGTACAATTAACCAACAAGGCAAGAATGGGTTTTTTTTAATTTCGATATTTTGTTCCCATAGACTTACATGGGTATATGACTTCCGGTATCGGTATGCGGGTCGCCGTATTGTAGTGATTCGGGACAGTACCATTCCGTTCCGTACCTTTAGGTATCGAAGTATCGTCAACTTACTTGCGCCGTGTCAACATTCCATTTTCATGGGTGCGTTCTGCTACCCGTCCGGGGTCCAGTACCGTCAACTGGTTCTCCCCAGTGCCTTTGGCCTAGGTGCCTCCATCTCCGTATACAGTTCCAGCAACGTCTGCTGGTCCTTGGTAGTGCTTTGGAGCACAGGTACCTCCTGCTTAGTAACCGTGTCACAGTAACGTCAGCTGGTACTCGGTTGTGACATTGCCTCTTTTCCTTCTGCTACCCGTCCGGGGTCCAGTACCGTCAACTGGTTCTCCCCAGTGCCTTTGGCCTAGGTGCCTCCATCTCCGTATACGAGTTCCAGCAACATCTGCTGGTCCTTGGTAGTGCTTTGGAGCACAGGTACCTCCTGCTTAGTAACCGTGTCACAGTAACGTCAGCTGGTACTCGGTTGTGACATTGCCTCTTTTCCTTCTGCTACCCGTCCGGGGTCCAGTACCGTCAACTGGTTCTCCCCAGTGCCTTTGGCCTAGGTGCCTCCATCTCCGTATACGAGTTCCAGCAACGTCTGCTGGACCTTGGTAGTGCTTTGGAGCACAGGTACCTCCTGCTTAGTAACCATGTCACAGTAACGTCAGCTGGTACTCGGTTGTGACATTGCCTCTTTTCCTTCTGCTACCCGTCCGGGGTCCAGTACCGTCAACTGGTTCTCCCCAGTGCCTTTGGCCTAGGTGCCTCCATCTCCGTATACGAGTTCCAGCAACGTCTGCTGGTCCTTGGTAGTGCTTTGGAGCACAGGTACCTCCTGCTTAGTAACCGTGTCACAGTAACGTCAGCTGGTACTCGGTTGTGACATTGCCTCTTTTCCTTCTGCTACCCGTCCGGGGTCCAGTACCGTCAACTGGTTCTCCCCAGTGCCTTTGGCCTAGGTGCTTCCATCTCCGTATACGAGTTCCAGCAACGTCTGCTGGTCCTTGGTAGTGCTTTGGAGCACAGGTACCTCCTGCTTAGTAACCGTGTCACAGTAACGTCAGCTGGTACTCGGTTGTGACATTGCCTCTTTTCCTTCTGCTACCCGTCCGGGGTCCAGTACCGTCAACTGGTTCTCCCCAGTGCCTTTGGCCTAGGTGCCTCCATCTCCGTATACGAGTTCCAGCAACGTCTGCTGGTCCTTGGTAGTGCTTTGGAGCACAGGTACCTCCTGCTTAGTAACCGTGTCACAGTAACGTCAGCTGGTACTCGGTTGTGACATTGCCTCTTTTCCTTCTGCTACCCGTCCGGGGTCCAGTACCGTCAACTGGTTCTCCCCAGTGCCTTTGGCTAGGTGCCTCCATCTCCGTATACGAGTTCCAGCAACGTCTGCTGGTCCTTGGTAGTGCTTTGGAGCACAGGTACCTCCTGCTTAGTAACCGTGTCACAGTAACGTCAGCTGGTACTCGGTTGTGACATTGCCTCTTTTCCTTCTGCTACCCGTCCGGGGTCCAGTACCGTCAACTGGTTCTCCCCAGTGCCTTTGGCCTAGGTGCCTCCATCTCCGTATACGAGTTCCAGCAACGTCTGCTGGTCCTTGGTAGTGCTTTGGAGCACAGGTACCTCCTGCTTAGTAACCGTGTCACAGTAACGTCAGCTGGTACTCGGTTGTGACATTGCCTCTTTTCCTTCTGCTACCGTCCGGGGTCCAGTACCGTCAACTGGTTCTCCCAGTGCCTTTGGCCTAGGTGCCTCCATCTCCGTATACGAGTTCCAGCAACGTCTGCTGGTCCTTGGTAGTGCTTTGGAGCACAGGTACTCCTGCTTAGTAACCATGTCACAGTAACGTCAGCTGGTACTCGGTTGTGACATTGCCTCTTTTCCTTCTGCTACCGTCCGGGGTCCAGTACCGTCAACTGGTTCTCCCCAGTGCCTTTGGCCTAGGTACCTCCATCTCCGTATACGAGTTCCAGCAACGTCTGCTGGTCCTTGGTAGTGCTTTGGAGCACAGGTACCTCCTGCTTAGTAACCGTGTCACAGTAACGTCAGCTGGTACTCGTTGTGACATTGCCTCTTTTCCTTCTGCTACCCGTCCGGGGTCCAGTACCGTCAACTGGTTCTCCCCAGTGCCTTTGGCCTAGGTGCCTCCATCTCCGTATACGAGTTCCAGCAACGTCTGCTGGTCCTTGGTAGTGCTTTGGAGCACAGGTACCTCCTGCTTAGTAACCGTGTCACAGTAACGTCAGCTGGTACTCGGTTGTGACATTGCCTCTTTTCCTTCTGCTACCCGTCCGGGGTCCAGTACCGTCAACTGGTTCTCCCCAGTGCCTTTGGCCTAGGTGCCTCCATCTCCGTATATGAGTTCCAGCAACGTCTGCTGGTCCTTGGTAGTGCTTTGGAGCACAGGTACCTCCTGCTTAGTAACCGTTGTCACAGTAACGTCAGCTGGTACTCGGTTGTGACATTGCCTCTTTTCCTTCTGCTACCGTCCGGGGTCCAGTACCGTCAACTGGTTCTCCTCAGTGCCTTTGGCCTAGGTGCCTCCATCTCCGTATAGAGTTCCAGCAACGTCTGCTGGTCCTTGGTAGTGCTTTGGAGCACAGGTACCTCCTGCTAGTAACCGGTCACAGTACGTCAGCTGGTACTCGGTTGTGACATTGCCTCTTTTCCTTCTGCTGCCCCTCCGGGTTCCAGCACAGTCAGCTGGTCCTCGTTACTTCCATTGTCTCTTGTTCCATCTGATACCCGTCCGGGTTCCAGTAACGTCAGCTGGTTCTCGGAAATTAGACGACCTTAAAGACCACCCAGAAGAAGATGACGACAACAAGGACGACGAGCATGAAGCCAACCAGCCTGAACACCATCACAAAGAAAAAATAAAAGATTACCCAGAAGAAGATCACCAACAGGACAAAGAAGGTTAAGACAAACTACAAGATACAGAACAAGAGACAGAAGAACAATAAGCAGAAGATCAAAAAGCAGAAGAACATGAAGTATAAGACTAAAATGAAGAGCAAAATATATGCTCTAAATTCTAAGCAGAAGAAGACTAAGCAGTGTATGGGGGTGAGTCCGTTCCTCCTCGTGGTGCCCTGGAAAATGCCTGCTGCTGTAGGCTAAACTGAACACGGACAAATACTGTTGTAATTTAAATCTTTTGTGACAGCAAGAACGGAAGGATGAAAAATTCATACTTTGACAGATTACAAGTACAGGAATCTCTGTCACAAATAAGAATATGATGAAGAAGATGAAGAGGAAGAAGATGAAGAATTTGAATATGAAGAAGATTAATAGTTTAACCCCTTAACGACCAAGCCATTTTGTAGGTTAAAGACCAGGCCAATTTTTACAATTCTGACCACTGTCTCTTTATGAGGTTATAACTCTGGAACGCTTCAACGGATCTTGGCGATTCTGAGATTGTTTTCTCGAGACATATTGTACTTCATGATAGTGGTAAAATTTCTTCAATATAACTTGCGTTTATTTATGAAAAAAATGGAAATATGGCAACAATTTTGAAAATTTTGCAATTTTCAAACTTTTAATTTTTATGCCATTAAATCAGAGAGATATGTCACAAAAATTAGTTAATAAATAACATTTCCCACATGTCTAATTTACATCAGCACAATTTTGGAACCAAAATTTTTTTTGTTAGGAAGTTATAAGTGTTAAAAGTTGACTAGCAATTTCTCATTTTTCCAACAAAATTTACAAAATCATTTTTTTTAGGGGCCACCTCACATTTGAAGTGAATTTGAGGGGTCAATATGACAGAAAATACCCAAAAGTGACACCATTCTAAAAACTGCACCCCTCAACGTGTTCAAAGCCACATTCAAGAAGTTTATTAACCCTTTAGGTACTTCACAAGAATTGAAGCAATGTGGAAGGAAAAAATTAACATTTAACTTTTTTTCCCAAAATTTTTCTTTCGACACAATTTTTTAAAATTTTGTCAAGGGTATCAGTAGAAAATGAACCACAATATTTGTTGTACAATTTCTCCTGAGTACAGCGATACCCCATGTGTGGGGGTAAACCACTATTTGGGCTCATGGCAGAGCTCGGAAGGGAAGCAGCGCCATTTGACTTTTTTGGCTGGAATTGAGATTGGACGCCATGTCGCATTTGGAGAGTCCCTGTGTGCCTAAACAGTGGAAACCCCCCACAAGTGACCCCATTTTGGAAACTAGACCCTCCAAGTAACTTATCTAAATGTGTAGTGAGAGCTTTGAACCCCCAAGGGCTTAACAGAAGGTTATAACGTAGAGCCGTAAAATTAAAAAATCATATTTTTTCCACAAAAATTATCTTTTCATCCCAATTTTTATTTTCCAAAGGATAAAAGGACCCCAAAAGTTATTGTGCAATTAGTCCTGAGTACGCTGATACCCCATATGTGGGGGTAAACCACTATTTGGGTGCATGGCAGAGCTCGGAAGGGAAGCAGCGCCATTTGACTTTTTTGGCTGGAATTGAGATTGGACGCCATGTCGCATTTGGAGAGCCCCTGTGTGCATAAACAGTGGAAACCCCCCACAAGTAACCCCATTTTGGAAACTAGACCCCCCAAGGAACTTATTTAGATGTGTAGTGAGAGCTTTGAACCCCCAAGGGCTTCACAGAAGGTTATAACGTAGAGCCGTAAAATTAAAAAATCATATTTTTTCCACAAAAATGATCTTTTCATCCCAATTTTTATTTTCCAAAGGATAAAAGGACCCCAAAAGTTATTGTGCAATTAGTCCTGAGTACGCTGATACCCATATGTGGGGGTAAACCACTATTTGGGTGCATGGCAGAGCTCGGAAGGGAAGCAGCGCCATTTGACTTTTTTGGCTGGAATTGAGATTGGACGCCATGTCGTATTTGGAGAGCCCCTGTGTGCCTAAACAGTGGAAACCCCCCACAAGTAACCCCATTTTGGAAACTAGACCCCCAAGGAACTTATCTAGATGTGTGGTGAGAGCTTTGAACCCCAAGGGCTTCACAGAAGGTTATAACGTAGAGCTGTAAAATTAAAAAATCATATCTTTTCCACTAAAATTATCTTTCCACCCCCAATTTTTATTTTCCAAAGGGTAAAAGGACCCCAAAAGTTATTGTGCAATTTGTCCTGAGTACGCTTATACCGCATATGTGGGGGTAAACCACTATTTGGGCGCATGGCAGAGCTTGGAAGGGAAGCAGCGCCATTTGACTTTTTTGGCTGGAATTGAGATTGGACGCCATGTCGCATTTGGAGAGTCCCTGTGTGCCTAAACAGTGGAAACCCCCCACAAGTGACCCCATTTTGGAAACTAGACCCCCCCAAGGAACTTATCTAGATGTGTGGTGAAAGCTTTGAACCCCAAGGGCTTCACAGAAGGTTATAATGTAGAGCAGTAAAATTAAAAAATCATATCTTTTCCACAAAAATGATCTTTCCACCCACAATTGTTATTTTCCAAAGGGTAACAGGACCCCAAAAGTTATTGTGCAATTTGTCCTGAGTACGCTGATACCCCATATGTGGGGGTAAACCACTATTTTGACGCATGGCAGAGCTGGAAAGGGAAGGAGCGCCTTTTTCAAATGCAGATTTTGATGGAATGGTCTGCGGGTGTCATGTCACGTTTGGAAAGCCCCTGATGTGCCTAAACAGTAGAAACCCCCTACAAGTGACTCCATTTTGGAAACTAGACCCCCCAAGGAACTTATCTAGATGTGTGGTGAGCACTTTGAACCCCAAGTGCTTCACAGAAGTTTATAACGTAGAGCCGTGAAAATAAAAATATCATATTTTTTTCCACAAAAATAATCTTTTTGCCCCAAATTTTTATTTTTATAAGGGTAACAGGAGAAATAGGACCCCAAAAGCTATTGTGCAATTTGTCCTGAGTACGCTGATATCCCATATGTGGGGGGGAACCACTATTTTGACGCATGGCAGAGCTCGGAAGGGAAGGAGCACCGTTTTTAAATGCAGATTTTGATGGAATGGTCTGCGGGTGTCATGTCACGTTTGGAAAGCCCTGATGTGCCTAAACAGTAGAAACCCCCCACAAGTGACTCCATTTTGGAAACTAGACCCCCCAAGGAACTTATCTAGATGTGTGGTGAGCACTTTGAACCCCCAAGTGCTTCACAGAAGTTTATAACGTAGAGCCGTGAAAATAAAAATATCATATTTTTTTCCACAAAAATAATATTTTTGCCCCCAAATTTTTATTTTTATAAGGGTAACAGGAGAAATAGGACCCCAAAAGCTATTGTGCAATTTGTCCTGAGTACGCTGATATCCCATATGTGGGGGGAACCACTATTTTGACGCATGGCAGAGCTCGGAAGGGAAGGAGCACCGTTTTTAAATGCAGATTTTTATGGAATGGTCTGCGGGTGTCATGTCACGTTTGGAAAGCCCCTGATGTGCCTAAACAGTAGAAACCCCCACAAGTGACTCCATTTTGGAAACTAGACCCCCCCATGGAACTTATCTAGATGTGTGGTGAGCACTTTGAACCCCCAAGGGCTTCACAGAAGTTTATAACGTAGAGCCGTGAAAATAAAAATATCATATTTTTTTCCACAAAAATAATCTTTTTGCCCCAAATTTGTATTTTTCTAAGGGTAACAGGAGAAATAGGACCCCAAAAGCTATTGTGCATTTTGTCCTGAGTACGCTGATACCCCATATGTGGGGGGGAACCACTGTGATCGCCTTACTGCGATCTTTGGGAGGCACAATGAACAAATCCACAAAAGGTGAAGAATTGGTTTTCTTTTTTGCGCCGTTCCTCGTGCGGTATTAGTGATTAGGCGACTTTATTCCTCGGATCGGTGCGATTACAGCGATACCAGATTTATACTCTTTTTTCATGTTTAGCTTCTGTCACACACTAAAAGATGCTTTTTTTTGGAATAATTTTTTGTAAGAAATTTTTGCATCGCCGTATCTTATGAGCTATAATTTTTCCATATTTCGGCCGACAGAGTTATCTATGGGCTTATTTTTTGCGGGACGAGCTGACGTTTTTATTGGTACCATATTCAGGCACATAACGTTTTTTGATCGTTTCCTATTCCGATTTTTGTGGAATCAGAATGAACAAAAACCAGCAATTCAGGAATTGTTTTTTTTTTTTTTTTTTCCCTCCGTTCCATGTGTGGTAAAATTGATAAAGCAGCTTTATTCTTCGGGTCACTACGGTTACGGCGATTCCTCATTTATATATTTTTTTTTATGTTTTGGCGTTTTTTACACAATAAAAAATTTTATAGAAAAAATAATTATTTTTGCATCAGTTTATTCCGCGAGCTATAACTTTTTTATTTTTTCGCTGATGATGCTGTATTGCGGCTTGTTTTTTGCAGGACAAGATGACGTTTTCAGCGGTACCATGATTATTTATATCTGACTTTTTGATCGCGTGTTATTGCACTTTTTCCAAGCGGTATAATGATACCGCTTGGAAAAAGTATAATTTACTACTTTTTTGTGTTTTTTTTTTACGGCTTTCACTGAAGGGGTTAACTAGGGTTACGCTTTTATAGATGGGATTTTTACGGACATGGCGATACCTAACATGTGTATGTTTTTTGTTTTTTATTTTTTTTATTACATAAAAATGTGTATTTTTTAGGGGATTTTTTTTAAATTATTTTTTAATATTTTTTTTACAATTTTTTTTAAAAAATGATTTTTTTTAACTTGTCCCTTTATGGGACTTTCACTTTTTTTACTTTTTATTGCAGTTACAATGCATTGCAATGCTCTGGCATTGCAATGCATTGTACCTATGGGGAAAGCTGCTGTGACATGATCACAGCAGCTTCCCGTAGCTAGATGACCCGGAGGTTGTCATGACAACCCCCGGGTCATCAAGGCAGAGATCAGGACCTGCAAATACATTGCGGTGGCGCTGATCTGAGGCAGAGGGAGCTCCCGACCCTCTGCCTCCCCCTGAGCTCTGCGATTGCGCTCGATCGCAGCAGTCAGGGGGTTAACAGCCAGGGGCGGTGGGGGCTCCGCTCCTGGCTGTCAGTGCAGGAAGCCTGGCCACTGCAGCGCCGGCTCCTGCACTGATCGCGCTGGGGAAGCTGAAATTTCAGCTTCTCCTGCACGATCGCTGCTGTGTTTGGTCAGTCAGATTGACTGACCAATCACAGCGCTGTGGGTGCGGGGACCGACGGCAAAGGTCCCCGCACCGCTTGCCGTGCCTGTCAGCTGTCTATGACAGCTGTCGGCACTGATCTACCACTGCGTGTTTACACGCAGTGGTAGATCAAAGGCATGACGTGCAGAGTCCGTCCTGGTGCCGGAACTGGCACCTTGCCATGACGGACTCTGCACGTCAGTGGACATTAAGGGGTTAATAATAACAATATGAGTAATGTAAACAAAAACATGAATAGCAAGAAGTTTAAGAAGAAGATTAAGAAGGTGAAGATGAAGAATAATTTGATGAGAAAGATGATGCTGCTGAAGATTATGAAGGAGAAAGTGTGGCACTGGCAAAAGTTAAAAAGGTGAAGAGCATGGAAGTTGTGAAACATACATATTTGCCAAAATAGAAAAAAGGTTAACAACATTGTCAATTTGTTCGTCAATCCAAACGTATTTCCAAAAAAAAATATATTAATGCTATTCCAATGCATTGGGTTAAACATGTATGCCTTTATTGTCTCCTCAACCTCCCCCAATACATTCTACATTACTCTTTGTTGTTTTCCTTCATGTACAATTAACCAACAAGGCAAGAATGGTTTTTTTTTAATGTCGATATTTGGTTCCCATAGACTTACATTGGACTTCCGGTATCGGTATTGGGTATCGCCGATATTTTAGTGATATCGGCGATACCATTCCGATCCGATATTTTTAGATATCGAGCAGTATCGCTCAACACTAGTTTAGACTGATGTGCGTGGTAATCTTCAGGAGGCTAACAAAAGATCCAAAGTGTATTTTGATAGAAAACGACAAGAGGTTTTGTTTGCTATTGGTGACATGGTCTGGTTGTCCTCTAAGAGTCTGCGCTTGAGGATTTCGTCTAAGAAATTGGGTCCCAAGTTTGTAGGGCCCTTTAAGGTGCTTCAGGTTATTAACCAATCTGCTGTTAAGTTGGAGCTTCCTACCTCCTGGAAGATTAATCCGGTGTTTCATGTTTCTCTCTTGAAAAAAGCTGAGGTCTCAGAGGGAGACGTGTTGGCCACTGTTCCCCTGGTGGTTGAGGACGGGCAATATGAGATTTCCCGCATCCTAAATTCTAGACGGTATAGAGGGGGTTTGCAGTACCTCGTCGCTTGGAAGGGTTATGGACCCGAGGATAACTCATGGGTGAGGGCGGATGATGTTTCTGCGTCTAGACTTGTCAGAGCGTTTCACAAGAGATTTCCGGATAAGCCTAAGTCCTAGGGGATCCGGAGGATCCTCTTAGAAGGGAGGGTACTGTTAGAACCCTCTTGTTAGGTTTTGTTTCAGTTTGCTGGTCACATGACCTTTTTACCCTATTTAGTCTGGCTCCGCCCTTCTGGCTTTGCTGGACTTCATTGTATTATCTACTCTTAAGCTAGCCGGGTGCTTAGGTGCCTTAAGGGTATGCCACACTAAACAAGGTTGTTAACGAGATCGCTAAAATACGTCACTATTTAGCGATCTCGTTAGCGACGTAGTTGTGTGTGGCATGTAGCAACGACGTGGCCCCTGCTGTGATCTCGTTGATCGTTCACTAGAGTTCTGGACCGTATTTTTATCGTTGGCGTCCCGCTGGTGAGCCTGAATCGCTGTGTTTGGCACCTTTTGTGAACGATGTGCGACCTTGTTAACGACGCATTAGTCAGCGGCGCAGGCGGGACTTTGTTTTTTTTCGTTAACGCCCTACAGCTCCGATTGGTGACCACAACATCACCTCAGCTATAATAACTGCGCCCCCATCCATTGTTTCCAGAGCACTTTATGGGTGACTCTTTGTGCGTTGTTGCGAGGATAGTATCGTGTGGCGGAGTTTTGCGATCCTGTTTGTGGCGCAGTGGTGGGTTTTTGCGATCCTGTCTGAGTCGCTAGAACACCATCCATCCCCATTTGGATTTGGATCTTTGGGATATTTGGATTCAAGGTAAATATTGTTTGTGATGTTGTTTGATAATGGTTTTTAACCTTATTTTTTTTTTTTTCGTCTGCTTTATTTATTTTACACCCCTGACCTAATTTCCTTTTTTTTATTTTTTTCCGTCTGCTTATTTATTTTACACCCCTGACCTTATTTTTTTTTTTTTCCGTCTGCTTTATTTATTTTACACCCCTGACCTTATTTACTTTTTTTTTTTTGTCTGCTTTATTTATTTTACACACCTGACCTTATTTTTTTTTTTTTTCGTCTGCTTTATTTATTTTACACCCCCTCACCATTTTAGACATTTGTAAACTGTATATTAAATGTTAACTGAAAAGTTTAATTTTTTTTTTTTATATATTTTTTATTCTATTCTTTATTTTATTTTGTTTAAACACTTTATTAATAGTAATTAATTAGTAATTAACTTTTCTCTTTTTTACCGTACAGGTTGCACATCATGAACCTGTCCACCGCTGAGCGTATGATTGTGGCTGTTGCACTATCTATGGAGGCAGATCGACAAGAGGAGGCGCGGGTGGAAGAGAGGCGCTCCAAGCGAAAGCGTCGCATGTGGACCAGGGAATGGCTGGAGCAGAAGTCCAAATTCTCCCACATGCATCTAGTGAGGGAGTTGCAGGAGAAGAATCCGCAGGATTTCCGGAATTATCTACGGATGTCGGAGGATTCATTCAAGCTCCTACTGGAAGCTGTGAGGCCACTCATTGAACGGCAGGATACACGGATGCGTGCAGCTGTTTCAGCAGAGGAACATTTGGCAGTAACGCTGCGATTTCTGGCAACCGGACGTTCAATGAAGGATTTGCAATATTCTGCTGCAATTTCTCGGTCGCTGCTTGGAGAACTAATTCCGGAGACATGCAACGCCATCGTCCGCAGTTTACGGAGCTACATGCCTTTTCCCAAATCAGTGGCGGAATGGCAAATTATTGCCTCTGATTTTGAAAGGATTTGGCAGTTCCCAAACTGTGGTGGTGCCTTGGATGGCAAACATGTGCGGATCACGCAACCAGCCAACAGCGGATCCTTTTTTCATAATTACAAGGGCTACTTCAGCGTGATCCTCATGGCCCTTGTTAATGCCAATTATGAATTTATTGACGTTGATGTTGGCATGAACGGAAGGCTTTCTGACGGTGGCGTTTTGGAGCACACAAGTTTTGGTGATCGGTTGTTTAATAATAAACTTAACTTGCCAACCAACATGGACACCACCGCCAACCTAAACTTTGTTTTTGTGGGCGATGAAGCCTTCCCCCTTCATGCGCATCTTGTGAAACCGTACCCACAAAAGACTTTGACAGGGGAAAGGCGGATTTTTAATTACAGACTGTCTAGGGCACGGCGCGTTGTGGAGAATGCCTTCGGCATAATGGCCAACCGCTTCAGGGTTTTCCACACTCCAATCAACATGAAGCTGGAATCCATAGACTCTGTGGTGTTGGCCTGTTGTGTGCTGCACAATTTTCTACGCAAACGCGATGCTGGTACTTACAGTCCGCCAGGCTTCATGGACTCGGACAGCAATGGTGACGTGGTGCTCGGAGAATGGCGTGAGAATGATCCCGCTATTGCAGGCCTTCAACCTGTCAATCAAGGCAGGAGCAAGGACGATGCGAAGGCCGGCCGAGACAAGTACTGCCATTACTTTAATGGGCCTGGTGCAGTGAGTTGGCAGCATCAGGTCTAGTTTGATTTTGATAATGTTTGACTTTTGCCTTTTTTTAACAATGTTTTTATAATAAAAAAAATTATTTTAAAAATGCATTTGTGTTTTTTTTCAATTATTTTACCTATATGGGAGAAGGGCTAATGATGGGTGAGATGTGGGAGGGAGTAATGGGGAGACATGTTACCAGCAGCTGCAGTTTTTAAAATCTTTTCAAAGACTTTTTTGTTGTCTATTTTTTGTTTTACATTGTATCTACTTGTCACACACGGGGTCATGGGAGTACCATCAGTCATAGGAGTTAATTGTTAAAAAAATAAAGAAAAAAGTTTCAAATATTTACAATTATTTTAAGGGCCTATGGTCTCACTAGCGTTCAAACATTATAATTATATATAACAGATAATACACCACAGCTGCATATATAAAGTTTAAATATATAATATATATATTTTAGTCATATATGAAAGATTAAAAAATTGTTATACATATATTTGAAAATTCTTGGGAGGTAAAGGTCAACATTCACCAGGGAATCACAGCTATTCACAGATATGCGACGTCAATTGTGATCGCAATGTGACTACTCACACATTGCAGCTACACAGATATGCATACAGATATGCAAAAAGCCATTGTGATTTGCAAGGTGATTCGCGAGCCCCACAAGACACTCATTGTAAAGGGATATTGACGACAGCATGTTCATTGGCTGATCGCAATGTGACTACTCACACACTGCAGCTACACAGATATGCATACAGATATGCAAAAAGCCATTGTGATTTGCAAGGTGAAGATTGTCACGAGCCCAGCCATAATAAAGACATGAGACGCCATTGTGATCGCCTAGCTTGGAACAGTGGTATTGCGATCGCAACAGCATCTCATATATGCTTTGCTGGCTCATGGCTGCTGCGGTCACTTTTCAATCGCAAAACCGTTTTGCGTCGCGAGTGCGGCCGCACGTAACGTGCGCACGCTGTGACGTCATGGCGCTGGCGTCGCCCAATGCTCTGTTGTTTGTAATGGCGGCAATGGCGGCGGCGAGACAGCGCGGGCCTAAATGGTCAGATGAAGAGGTCCGTTATCTTATTAAGAAAACGGACCTCTGGGATTACCACTGCAGGCTACCTGTGGCGCATCCAATGCGCCACAAAAGGGTATGCCTGCAGAGGATCCGGCGGGGCCTGCAGAGAAGATTCAATGTGCGGCGCACAAGAGCACAGATCCGCAAGAAGCTGGCGGACCTGCGATATCGCTCATGCGATAGGGTCGCCAGCATCCGGGTCCAGCTCCGCAGGCCTCTGAGTGAGTATTGATGAGGGTATCTGGAGAGGTTATGTTTTGTGGGGTAGGCTACTTTCACACTTGTGTTTTTTAGCGCTGCGTTTCGAGCGCACAAGAAGCGCATTAAAAAAACGCATGCAAACGCTTTTAAACGCTGCGATATTTAGTCGCATCAGCATGCGCATTTCGACCAAAAAACGCAGCGTTTTGTCTGCGATTTCATGCGTTTTTGCATGCGTTTGCGTTTTTTTTGGCGCATGCTTGTCTATGTGTCACATTTCTATCATCTCTGTCTCCATCATCTCTGGCTCTATCATCTGTCTCCATCATCTCTGTCTCAATCATCTGTCTTTTTTAACCGGAAAAAAAAATGCAACATGTAGCGTCTAGCGTATGGGCGCACACCGGGAAAATGCGCAGCGCACGACAAACGCACATGAACGCGTGCAAGCGCTAGACCCCTTGAAAAAGTGGCATGCTAGCCACGAAACATGCGTTGGGGTGACATCTGTGAGCGGGGTGACTGCATTTCTGTGTTACTTTTGTATTGGTGAGCATGGCTTCTTGCTGAATTAGGCAGCGCTGCACAGTCTATTGCTGACCTGAATATATACCAATGTTTGTGATTTTTTTTTTTTTTTTTTGAAGCATGTTCAGGCACTTTGTGGTTAACATGTAGGTAGCTACAGCACCGCATTTCTTTTTCCCACTGCGGGAGGTGCTCCATATGACTCCCTGTTTGGGGCTACCATTTGTTTATTCCACTGCCACTGTTATTAATGTCACTTGATATTAACAGGAACGCATTCCCCCTGCATATGCATCCGTCCTATGTATGTGTTTCTTATGTTTTTTCATATGATCTTGTGTTACTTTTTATACAATTTATATAAATAAATATTTACTATTTCTTGCTAAAAAATCCTTTTTCACCAGTGACTCCTATTTTCTCCTTTATGTCATGTAGCGTCTAGCGTATGGGCGCACACCGGGAAAATGCGCAGCGCACGACAAACGCACATGAACGCGTGCAAGCGCTAGACCCTGCGCCCGCCATGTTAATGATAGGGGAACATTGCGCATGCGTCCGATAGCGCAAGTACCAGCAGTGATAGGGCAGGCAGTGAAGGGAGTACCAGTCGTGAGGGGGTTTACAGGCATAGATGGAAGTACTGGCAGTAACGGGGTTAGTAGAAGGATTATTTGACTGAATTGTATATTTTATTTACAGCACCACCTTCACCAGCTGCTGCAGCTCCACCGTCCCCAGCTACCCCTCCACCTCCATCATCTCCTTCCCCGGCTACCCCTCCACCACCATCATCACCACACCTCTCCAACCCTTCAACCCCTTCTCCGGCAGCAACCCCCCTCCTGAATCGGTGGGTTCCAGTCCTACATCAGGAAATGCCTTCTCTCCTGCATCATCCCGTGACACGGATGCAGGCTCCCCATCAGGTAATTAACGCACATTATATAAGCTTCAGACAAGTTTGAGAACTTTGTAAGGTCTTATGTGTAATGACTGTTGTGATTTAATTTATTTCCCTAGCCGGCGGAGCAACAGGTTCTGGGTGGGCGGTCAGCGGGTTTCCTCTGAGGAAAACCGTAAGTGTTAACAAACATAACATGTACATGTTGATGTTTCAACAGAATTCCCTGGTTAACTGTTACCTTTACCTCCACAGAAATCCCAACTGCCCAGGACCTGTTTCTGTCACACCGCCGGCTGATGGCGGCAATGAGCAGCGCGGTGGGAGCCATGCAGACAGCGGTGGCAGAGCTGCAACGTGCCATGGGAGCTCTGCATCAACACGGGGTGATGCTGGAGAGGGTATTTCCTGTACTCCGGGGCCCTCGTTAATTTTGTTTTGTTAATTATTTTTATTTTGTTAATATTTTGTATATAATTTTTTATTTTATTATGTTACTGTTTTTTGTTTTTTTTTAAATTTGATATCTTTATTTAAAAAATATATATATATATGAAACTAATATATATTTTATATTTTACGTTAATCTACGCAGGTGTGGTGTATTATTTTTTAGTATAAGGTTTTAGCGCTAGTGTGACCAGGGGCCTTTAAAAGAAATGTTAATTTTTGATATTTTTTTCATTTCATTTTTTCCCTATGATGGAACACCTATAATAGCTGGTATTCCCATGACCCCGTGTGTGACAAGTAGATGTAATAAAAATACAACATTTTAATAGGTGACATCACATAAGAAAAGACCACAATTCATTAGATAAATAAGTTTTTTATTAAAAAAGGTATCAATGTAAAAATATATAAACAACAAAAAAAACTTTTGTAAAACATTTTAAAAACTACAACTGCTGGTAAGATGGATCGTTGCCATTACCACACTGCCTCTGCGGTGTATAAAAATAAGGGGGAGCACCAGCGTTTGGGTTTGCAGGATTTAGCCCAATTGGGTTCGGCACAGGATTGTGCGGCCATGAGTAGTCCGGGTACTGCGGTCTTGGCATGACGACATATCTGTTATCCAGGTTTCCAAAAGACGCTTGAGTCAGTACCTCAAACATGAGTCTCTCTGCATGAAGCCGCTGAACAGGATCCAGTGTAGGCAGCTTCTCATTAGCGAAATATGCAAACCCTGTTATTTTAGTTTGGTCTTTTTCTGCCGTTAGCACTTTTTTCGCAATTTCCACCAATTCAGGAGTAGCCGAGGTGGTGGAGGTGGTGGGAGCCTTCCTTTTCCTTCCTGAAAGTGAAAGCCGGCGCCTCACAGATGAGGATGGTGGCTCTTCTTCATCTTGGATCAACGGCATGCTGTCTTGTTCAGTTGCAGGTGTGGAGACGGCCTCTTCTGTGTCCTGCATGAACAAAAAACAAATGGTAAATCACAAAGACAAAGCAATTAATCTTCACACTATAACATCCATATACAGCAAAAATGTGAAAACGACACTTGTGAAGACAAAGAAATTTATCTTCACACTATAACACCCGTATACAGCAAAAATGTGAAAACGACACTTGTAAATGGATAGGCCTCAACCGTTGAGCTAGATAAATTATCAGTACATTAAGGGATAAATTCTGCCATTTTATCTACATTTCACAATAATATTTTTTAAATTTATGTCCACTTTGGCATGTACATTAAAATGTGTTGTAATACAAAGGTACTTACATGTACGACAGGGGTGTCCGGCTGGATCACCGGGTCTAGATCCGACATGGATGTCCCTTGTCTGGGTACTTCTTGGTCCCTTGTAAAAGCGAACAGATCAAAGTACCACAGTTGGGGGACATAAACATCTTCGGCCCCCGCTCCAGATTTGGTAGAATTTATAACTTTATTGAGCTCTTTTTTGTACACAGTGCGGAGGGCCTGTATGCGTTTTTTCACAGATGACTCATCCGCTGGTTCATCTGGGTAACGGTTCTTGCAGAGCTCCACCAGTTTTTGGTACGCGTCCTTCTTTTTCAACCTGTTACAGTAATCAGCCGACTTTATTTTCCAAAGGCACGGCATTGAGCGGTACAGCTCGATAAAAAATCCTGCTTATCAGCCATCTGTAATAAAAAAATGATTATGTGAGAACGCCAGAATGGTTAAATAATGCTTACATAACCTACAACATAGAATACAGCAGGGAACATAAAATGGTGCTTGTGGGCGCAGCTGGAGTAAACATTGACAGAGCTGGGATCATAAAATGGTGGTGGTGTGGTGGGCGTGCCAGAACAAAACAATGGCAAAAAAATCATAGATGAACAATTACGCAAAAAACAGCAGGGATCACAAAATGGTGGTTGTGGGCGCAGCAGGAGTAAACATTGACAGAGCTGGGATCATAAAATGGTGGTGGTGGGCGTGCCAGAACAAAACAATGGCAAAAAAAAAAATTGATGGATGACAATGGTTAACAACAGCAGAGATCTAAAAATGGATCTGTAAAATTAAAGAAAAAATAAAAATTAAATGTGACAAAAAAAATACCTACCTTACAAAACTTGTTTGTGATTTTGAAAAAAAAAAAGAAAATAGGGAAACAAAATAGCGTCACAAACTGGATCGCAGATGATATAACGCCACAGACTGGATCGCAAATAACCCAACGCCGTAGACAGGAACGCAGCAACCTCAATAGTGGCGCAAAATGGATCGCAGTAGCTACAAAGGCTAGCAGGACACACTGGAACGATGCTGGAGACTTGAAAGAACCGCTTCTGCTCGAGAGCAATGGAGAGGAGTGCTGATACGTCGTCTTTTATGACGCGGTCATCCAATCACAAAGCGGGAGAGCTGTGATAAATATCTATGAGATAAATTGTGACCACCAATCTGTGATGAGGGGCGTGCAAAAGGTTGCGCTCAGTCACGCCTATCGAGGTCGTGATCTTTCACAGTACATACAGTGTGGCACGTCCCAACGACCGCCAAAGTCGTTAAAAAGATCGCTAACCGCCTATGCGTCGTTAATGAGATCGTCCAGTTTGGCCGCTACTAGCGACCTTAAAATGATCACACCAACGATAGCGTCGTTATCGTGATCGTTAGCGGGAACGTTTAGTGTGGCAGTACCTTTACTCTGCCAGTTTTGCTTGATCTGAGGATCTCTTAGTATTTGTTTTCTGTTTTATTTTCCCTGCTACACTTTCTGTTAGGAGGTGTCCACCTTTTCACCCAGTCCCTAGATCTTGTAGGGATTCCTCCCTCGCAACTATAGGTCTTCGTTCAGACTAGCTGAGGACTTTAGCGGGTCTGGTCGCAGGATCAGGTTCCCCGTTACATCGTAGGGATCCAGCTCAGTCCTATTGTAGGGACCCAGCTCAGTCCTATTGTAGGGACAGAATTCCCACCTTTCCTTAGTGCTTGTAGCAGATCATAACATTAACAATATGCAGAATAAACTTGGCACTCAAAGCTGGATGATCAGTAAACAATTTTAATTTCAAGTGCAGTCCCAATAGTATGATACAGATGTTTCGGTCATTAGAGACCTTCCTCAGTGGACTACAACAAAAGTAAAATAAAACATAACAAAAGTATATACATCCATCATGGGTATTTGTCAATACTTTGGTATAAGGAGCAATACAGAGGTTTATAGTAACATTATAGTCACATTCAAGTAGAATCTCCTACAGATAGGAGGGAGGGAAGAAGGGGGAGTTGCATAGTAAATTTTAAATAGGATAGAAATAGGATGAAAGAAAGAATAGAACCTACCCGAATGTTTTTTAGAAGAGAATAGGAAACTGATGGTTGAATTGAGTGTCATTTATAAGTATGTTTCTGTGGAACACAATGAGCTAAAATGAATTGGTTCTCTGAGAAAGTTCTCTGTACTATTGTAGATAGTGCCTACCTGTGGGGAGGAGTAGTGAGATCCCAAGGCAATTGCGGTATTCACCGCAGGTGAAGGGAGAGGTAACACAGATCCTTATGATGTCTAATCAAACAACGGGGCAAAAAACTTATGTCATGGTAAAATTGTCTGTTGTAAATCCGGCATAACAATAGATATAGTGCCTGCCCATAGTTCAATGGAGTGGAGACCGATCCAAATATAAGTGGTGTCCACCGTAGGTAAAGAGTAGAATCACGGTATCTTAAAGGGATTCTGTCACCCCTTTTTTGTGATATGAGATAAAGGTATCACTCAATAGTGTGTCCCATAAGTAATCTAGTAGTACCTTTCATAGCCCCTGACACTCCAGCTTTGATGCAAAAATACCTTTGTAATCTGCTCTTGCTGAATGCAAATCGCCGCATTCTGGTCTACTTGGCGGGACTTGTTCCGCTTCTCCACCCCCCTCCTGTCTTGACCTATGCACTTTTTGAATCTTTAGACTGCGTACACGTTGGGTTTACCGAGCGTGCGCATTGAAAAGGGCCCTCGTGCATGCGCAGTATGCTTTGCTAAACTGTAGGCAAAGCATAATATCAGTATTGCACATGCGCCGGTATTTTGCCTCACTATCTATACCCTGGAAGTCTTCTAAGGCAAACTGTATGTTCCTGGACACCAGAAATCTTACTGAAGCCCTGCACATTACACCGGAAGCTTCAGATAACAAGTTTTCAGACAGGTTTGTTATCTGAAGCTTCCGGTGTAATGTGCAGGGCTTCAGTATGATTTCCAGCAACTTGAACATACAGCTTGCCTAGGAAGACTTCCGGGGCATAGATAGTGAGGCAGAATACCGGCGTATGCGCAATACTGCTTTTATGCTTTGCCCAATGTTGGGCAAAGCATACTGCGCTCGCGCGAGGTCCCTTTTCAATGCAGTCTTTCGGAAACACAGCGGAATCTGTGATATTCACAGATGAAGATGCTTACAGCAAGCCGAGGAGGGGGGGTGGAGAAGAAGAACAAGCCCCGCCAAGCGGACCTGAAAGCAGAGATTTGCATACAGCTAGAGGCACATTACAAATGTATTTTTGCATCAAAGCTGGGGTGTCAGGGGCTATGAAAGGTACTACTTGATTACTTATGGGACGCACTATTGAGTGATAACTTTATCTCATATCACAAAAAAAGGGATGACAGAATCCCTTTAAAGTATCTAAAGTCCAGTCGACCAGGGCAAAATATATAGGCGACATTGTGAATTATTTTGTTAAAAGATATGATAAGAGATGATTCAGACCTGAATGCGGCATCCACCGCTTATTCTCGCTTGACTCCCTGACGAAGCAACAGCGAAACGCACCTTGGAGTGGTGTGAGGGGAACTGTGGGGTACATTTTCTATGGTTTGTATTATGCACAATTGCTGCTTATACTTAATAGCATCTGACATGGCTGTCTCATTATATAATCTGTAATCACTGCATACTACAGTCATGGCCAAAATTTTTGAGAATGACACAAATATTAATTTTTACAAAGTCTACTGCTTCACTTTTTCTAATGGCAATTTGCATATACTCCAGAATGTTATAAAGAGTGATCAGCTTAACAGCAATTACTTGCAAAGTCAATATTTGGCTAGAAAATGAACTTTATCCCCCAAAACACATTTGAACATCATTGCAGTCCTGCCTTAAAAGGACCAACTAACCTCTTTTCAGTGATTGCTTCATTAACACAGGTGTGGGTGTTGATGAGGACATGGCTGGAGATCAATCTGTCATGATTAAGTAAGAATGACACCACTGGACACTTTAAAAGGAGGCTGGTGCTTGGCATCATTGTTTCTCTTCTGTTAACCATGGTTATCTCTAAAGAAACACGTGCAGTCATCACTGCAATGCACAAAAATGGCCTAACAGGGAAGAGTATCGCAGCTAGAAAGATTGCACCTCAGTCAACAATCTATCGCATCATTAAGAACTTCAAGGAGAGAGGTTCCATTGTTGCCAAAAAGGCTCCAGGGCGCCAAGAAAGACCAGCAAGCGCCAGGACCGTCTCTTAAAAGTGTTTCAGCTGCGGGATCGGGCTACCAGCAGTGCAGAGCTTGCTCAGGAATGGCAGCAGGCAGTGTGAGTGCATCTGCACGCACTGTGAGGCGGAGACTCTTGGAGCAAGGCCTGGTCTCAAGGAGGGCAGCAAAGAAGCCACTTCTCTCCAGAAAAAACATCATGGTGGGATTTGAACCCAGGACTCCAGGGCTGCAGTGCTAACCACTGAGCCACCTTCTGCATTATATAATGTATATGCTTTACACAATCACAGCTCCACATAATATAGTATATACACAGCTGTAAACTACATATTATTAA
>JARQOD010007445.1:0-39181 GCA_033576555.1 Oophaga sylvatica | reverse complement strand
TCCCTGCAGTTTACTGGGTCGGACGGCAGCAGCCGTCGTGTGTGTGCGCGTTTTCGTCACATTTGCAGCACGGAGGGATCACAAGCCGTGATACCCCGGGCTACCGTGTGGCGGACCGCGTGCACGTTCCATCAGATTCATTGTTCCGCATTGGCTGGGCATCCCGGAATTTTTGGTACCAGAGACTTGGTTAGTCGGTCCTTTTGGTGGCCTACCTTGTCTCGTGATGTCAGGGAATTTGTGCAGTCCTGCGGGACTTGCTCTCGGTCCAAGCCTTGCTCTCGCTCTAATGGTTTGTTGATGCCATTGCCTGTGCCCAAGAGACCATGGACCCATATCTCTATGGATTTCATTTCCGACCTTCCTGTTTCTCAGAGAATGACCACCATCTGGGTAATTTGTGATAGGTTTTCCAAAATGATACATCTTGTGCCATTACCTAAGTTGCCTTCCTCCTCTGAATTGGTGCCGTTGTTCCTTCAGCACGTGGTTCGTTTACACGGCATTCCTGAGAACATTGTGTCTGACAGAGGAGTCCAGTTTGTTTCCAGATTTTGGAGGACTTTTTGTTCTAAACTGGGTGTTCAATTGTCTTTCTCCTCGGCATTTCATCCTCAGACCAATGGTCAAACTGAGAGAACAAACCAGACATTGGAGACTTATTTTAGATGCTTTGTGTCTGCTGATCAGGATGACTGGGTCTCTTTTTTACCTTTGGCTGAGTTTGCTCTTAATAATAGGGCTAGCTCTGCCACTTTGATGTCTCCGTTTTTCTGTAATTCTGGGTTTCACCCTCGATTTTCTTCGGGACAGACGGAGGCTTCTGTCTGTCCAGGTGTTGACTCTGTTGTGGAGCGTATGCAACAGATTTGGGACCAGGTAGTGGAGAGGTTGTCCCTCTCTCAGGAGAAGGCCCAGCGGTTTGCTAACCGGCATAGGACTGATGGTCCTCGGTTTAAAGTGGGGGACTTGGTCTGGTTGTCCTCAAAGAATATTCCTATGAGAGTAGCATCTCCTAAATTTAAGCCTAGGTTCATTGGACCTTATAAGATCATTGAGATTCTTAATCCTGTTTCTTTTCGTTTGCTTCTTCCAGGGACATTTAAGATCCATAACGTGTTCCACAAGTCCTTGTTGAAGAGGTTTGTTGAGCCAGTGGTTCCTGCTGCTGTGCCTCCTGACCCTGTTTTGGTTGAGGGCAATCTGGAGTATGTGGTTGAGAAAATATTAGATTCTCGTTTTTCTAGACGGAAACTCCAGTATTTGGTTAAGTGGAGAGGTTATGGTCAGGAAGACAATTCTTGGGTGTTTGCTTCGGACATCCATGCTAGGAGACTCATCCGTGCGTATCATAGAACTCATCCTGACCGACCTGGTTGCTCAAATGAGGGTTCGGTGACCCCTCCTCAAGGGGGGGGTACTGTTGTGAATGGGTTTGAGATGAGTTCTGAGCAGAGACTCCCTCTGGTGGTTACAAGCGGTACGGGTCTGTTCAGTGAAGATTGTGAGGAATGGGAATCAGGTGTTACTGACTGGTCTTATATAAGGGAGTCACCTTCCCATCAGGGTTGCCGGTGATCAATTGTTCTGGTCTGAATCCTTTATTCCAGTTTCCCTTGTAGCCTGCTGTGTCGTGTCTGCATCTCCTGCTAACAGATAAGACATTTTCTTCTTTTGTGTTTGTGCTATATTTTTGCATTTTGTCCTGCACTTCTGTGGGGGCCTTCAGGGTCCCCTCCGGGGGCTTCTGCCCTCTCAGTTTTGTTCAGCCACTGATGTTTGTACTTTTGCTTTTTCCAGTTTTTTCAGTGGCTGCTGTTTTGATTTTGTTACACCAGAGAACTAATTTAGGTGGAAGAGGTCGTGTGATCTCAGGTATTTTTTTTTTAAATTAGTAGAGTTGACGCTTTTCAGGGTTTTCTGGGATTGCAGTAAGTACCCTTCCTATCCTTTTCTATTTAGTTAGTTTGGGCCCCAGCTTTTGCTCATACTATTTTCTTTCTGTGTCAGTATTTCATCTTGTCTAACCGCCATTACATGTTTGGGGGCTTTCTATTATCTTTGGGGTTCTGCTCCGGGGCAGATAGCTTTCCTATATCTATCTTCAGGTGTAGTTAGTTTCTCAGGCTGTGACGAGGCATCTAGGACCAACGTAGGAACGCTCCACGGCTGCCTCTAGTTGTGGTGGTTAGTCAGGGTACTGCAATCTCATAGATTCCAACTGCTCTGGTGTATTGCCTTTTTTTACCTGCACTCCTCAGCTACCGAAACATAACACTGGTGGTTACAGACAGTACTGAATCTTTCAGCAAGGAGTGGCAATCTGGGTTCACGGACTGGTCTGGGTTCACGGACATCCCTCCCATGATGGTTGCGGTGATCAATTGTTCTTGTCTCAATTGTGGTTCCTGGTTCATTTGGAAGTTAGCTGGAGTCTTGCCTGCATCTCCTGCTTTCAGATAATATATTTTTTGCTTTTCTTTTTGTGCTTACTTTTTGCATTGTTTTCTGCACTTTTGTGGAGGTCAGTCAGGTCCCGTCCTGGGGCCTGAGCCCCTCACAGTTTATCTGCAGCCACTGTTATTTGCTCATTTGCTTTTTCCTGTTTTTTCAGCGGCTGCGGCTTGGTTTTTGTTCACACTGAGATCTGATTTAGTGGGTGGCGAGATCGTGTGATCTCAATATTTTTGTAATCAGAATTGTTGGATTTTTGTAGCGTTTTCTGGGTTGCAGAAAGTAATCTCTTCTGTCCTATCCTATTTAGTCAGCTTGTGGCCCCAGCGTTTGCTCAGTCTATTTTCTGCCTATGTGTAATGCAGCTGAAATGCAGGCCAGTGTGCTCAGGAGAAGCCTGCACTGCAGCAGCCAAAACCACCACCAAGTGGCAGCAAAAACATCCAAAGCTGTGTTATGAGTAAGCAGTCATATAAGTACTACAGGTCACAGCAAGCCCGTGGTCAGAAAACAAGCCAATAGGTCAAAACCAGATGGGAGCTGTAAGACTACTGCAGTGTAATGCAATATTCCCCAGAGGGAGCTAGGGAGGGACGTGAGACTGAGTACACAGAGAAGCTATACTAATCAGAAGCACAGACACCAACAAGTGATGTGAGCGTGGTCAGGCAAGCCGAGTCAAAACCGTACGGAGGACGAAGTACCAGAAGGAGCAGCAATACACGTAGTCAATATACCAAGCCGAGGGTCAAATAGCCAGACAGGGACCGTAGCAGCAGAAACGGATACCAAGAGACGGGGTCAGAGTCAGTCCGGGTCATACACGAGTAATCAAGTCAAAGGCAGGAGGATCACCAGGTAACAGGGGTCAGAGGCGCTAGACTGGAAGCTTGAACTAACACTAACACTGGTAAGCCGGCTGTGACGGACTGAAATAGCCCAGCCCGCTCCAGAACGAGGCCGAGGAAATTAACCCCCGCATGACCAGTCCTTAGAGATGACAGCAGCGCACAAACTCCGGACCGGACCATGACAGTACCCCCCTCTCAATGGGGTGCCACCGGACCCCCAGGCTTCCCTGGATGACGAGCGTGAAAGGCCCGGACCAACCGATCAGCATGGACCAAACGCGCCGGCACCCATGACCAGTCCTCAGGACCGTACCCTTTCCAATGGACCAAGTACTGAAGTGAACGGCGGAGCATACGAGAACCCACCACCTGTTCCACCTCGTACTCGGTCTGTCCATCTACCACAACAGGCGGTGGGTGTGAGGGAGACTCACCAGAGGAAGGCACCGACGGCTTCAGAAGTGCCTTATGGAACACATTGGGGATCCGCAACGACGGAGGCAAGCGCAGGCAAAAGACCACAGGATTAATTACCTCTAAAATTTCATACGGACCAATATTGTCATGTGTGCATCGCCACGAAGATCGTCGCGGTTGCACATTCTGACTTCTCACAGCTGAGTTGCTGTTTCTTTGTGTTTGGCAGTTAGGGAGTTAATTCTGTCTGTGCTCAGTTCTGGGACTGGGTGCAGTTTCTCCCGGCTGCAATTAATTATTTGTTGATTGGTTTCCTTTAAATCTCTGGTTGTCTGTTTGGGAGTTGCCAGTGAAATTCTTCATGCAGACCACAGATAGGATTGTATCTGTATAGACTTAAGTTAAAGAGCTCCTTAGTTGTTTTAAGCTCACCTTGCTTAGAGTTTAATATCCCAGATCATTTATGTTCCTTCTGTGTTTGAGTGTGTATGCAAGTCTGTGTTTTCTCCAGTCTGTCTTATATTTCTAATCTGTGTATTTAGCAGAGATCAGCCCATATCCCTTTGGTGGTAATCAGAATCCTTCTTAGGACTGATTACAGGGTTCAGGGACTGATAGGAGACAGGGTTAGGCTGGAGACTTGGACCTCTGAACCATTATCAGTACCTCCAAGGTGAGGGATTAGTTAGGACCCCAGTTTAGGGTCAGGTTAGACCCCCGGTCCTCTTCTTTCCTGTGACAGTGTATCAAGTCCTCAAGATTAATCCTGAGTTCAACGGATATCGTGTCAGGTAAATCTATTCTTTATTTACATGTTGATGTTGCTAATCTATATGTTGTATAGAGGGTTGTTCTTTTAAGAATAGTTTACTGACATCGTACACATATCATAAGACCGCGTGACATTTTCACTGGCCTATAAAATTATTCCCAGTTGCCATGGATCCAGTAGCCCAGCTGGCTCTGCAGTTGCAGGGATTATCCATGGAGCTGACGGACATTAAGTCCAAAGTTTTGTCTCCCTCGGAGCAAACCAGATTTGAACCTAAGGTGGCTCTCCCGGACAGGTTCACTGGTGGGCGAGACAAATTTTTTACCTTCAGGGAAGCATGTAAATTGTATTTTCGGCTTCGGCCTCGATCATCAGGGAGTGAAGAGCAGAGAGTGGGAATTGTTATCTCGCTCCTACAAGGGGACCCTCAATCCTGGGCATTTTCCCTTCCTCCGGGATCCCCGGCTCTACAGTCAGTAGATCGATTTTTTACTGCCCTGGGTTTGGTATATGATGACCCAGATCGGGTCTCTCTTGCTGAGACAAAATTACGTAAGATACAGCAGGGAGATCGTCCGGCGGAGGAATTTGCTTCTGAGTTCCGTAGATGGGCCACAGATACTCAGTGGAATGACCCAGCTCTTAGGAGCCAGTTTTGTCATGGGCTTTCTGACAAATTAAAGGACGTTTTGGCTCAGTATGATTCTCCTCCATCACTGGAGGCTGCTATGGCCCTGGCTATCCGTACTGATAGACGGCTCCGGGAGAGGTGCGAGGTAACTCCGCCCCCCGTTGTTACTCCACCTACTACTAAAGTCCCTTATGTTGAGGTTCCCCTTGTCTGTTCGGAGGAGCCTATGCAGTTGGGAGGGACATCATTTCGTAGGAGGGGATTGGCGGTACGCCGCAGGACTAGAAGGTGTTTCTTCTGCGGGAAAGAGGGACATTTTGTTGGGGGATGTCCGTCCCGTGCCTTGTTGAACAAGAAGTCGCCGGAAAACTGTTAATCCCAGGTTGTGTGGTGGACGACAACCTGGGAGTATGTATTTCGTCCGCTAGTTCTTCTCAGTTCCTTGTACCAGTGGAGGTGGTGGTTGGTACGAGAGTGGAGAGATTTTCTGTTCTTCTTGATAGTGGGTCCGGGGCTAATCTGGTTGACGCTCAGTTTGCTCAGGCTCAAGGTATGCATCTGAGTGTATTGGTCAAACCGATCCCTATATTCTCCATTGACGCCAGGCCTCTCGGCCAAGGTAGCTTTGTTCATGAGGTTCATAACATTGACCTTCGGGTAGGGGCAATACATAGGGAACTATTATCTTGTTATGTGTTGGAGGGTCTACCTACTCCTATTGTGTTGGGACTTCCTTGGTTGGTTAAACATAACCCTGTGATTAATTGGCAGTCCAGAGAGATAAGCCAATGGGGTGAGTTTTGCAAAAGTAACTGCATGAACACAGTCATCAGTGCGGTCGTGCCTAGTACTTTGCCTCCTTTTTTGGAGGACTTTGGGGATGTGTTCTCTGAGGAGGGGTGTCAGGAGTTGCCTCCTCATCGCGTGTATGACTGCTCTATTAATTTACTTCCTGATGCTAAGTTACCTAAAGCTAGGTTATATAACCTTTCTGGTCCTGAGAGGCAGGCTATGAAAGATTATATTTCGGAAAGTCTGGCCAAAGGGCATATTAGACCTTCATCTTCCCCAGTGGCCGCGGGGTTCTTCTTTGTGAAGAAAAAAGATGGAGGCCTACGCCCTTGCTTGGATTTCCGCGAACTTAATCGGATTACTGTTCGAGATCCGTATCCACTCCCTCTGATTCTGATCTCTTCAATCAAATTGTTGGCGCCAAATGGTTCTCTAAATTGGATCTCAGGGGGGCGTATAATCTGATTAGGATAAAAGAGGGGGATGAGTGGAAAACGGCGTTTAACACGCCGGAGGGACATTATGAGAACCTTGTCATGCCTTTTGGTCTGACTACTGCACCAGCAGTATTCCAACATTTTGTTAATGACATTTTTCGTCATCTGGTGGGGCTGTTTGTGGTCGTATATTTGGATGACATTTTAATTTACTCGCCAGATCTTGTGTCTCACCAGGAGCATGTGAGACAGGTGTTGCAGATCTTGCGAGACAATAAACTATACGCCAAACTGGAAAAGTGTGTATTCGCCGTACAGGAACTTCAGTTTTTGGGTTTCTTGGTGTCAGCCTCCGGTTTCCGTATGGACCCTGAAAAGGTGAGAGCAGTGCTTGAATGGGATCAGCCAGAGGATCTTAAGGCTCTGCAGCGTTTTCTGGGGTTTGCTAACTACTACCGGAAATTTATTTGTAATTTCTCATCTGTTGTCAAACCTCTCACTGACATGACAAGA
The DNA here is from genome assembly GCA_033576555.1 of Oophaga sylvatica. Taxonomy (NCBI): domain Eukaryota; kingdom Metazoa; phylum Chordata; class Amphibia; order Anura; family Dendrobatidae; genus Oophaga; species Oophaga sylvatica. The sequence goes on along the minus strand of JARQOD010007445.1, from coordinate 32,314 downwards.
AAAGGGACGGATTTTTCTAAATGGTCGGACAAAGCTTGCCAAGCTTTTTCCTCTTTGAAAAAATGTTTTGCTTCGGCACCCGTTCTCATCCAACCAGATGCATCACAGCCGTTCGTTGTGGAGGTGGACGCGTCTGACGTAGGGGTGGGTGCAATATTGTCCCAGGGTCCGTCCCCTGGTAAATGGTATCCGTGCGCTTTCTTTTCTAAGAAATTGTCGTCCGCCGAAAGGAATTATGATATCGGCAATAGGGAACTTTTGGCCATTAAGTTGGCTTTTGAAGAATGGCGTCACTTTTTGGAGGGGGCAGTCCACCCGGTCACCGTCATTACTGATCACAAGAACCTGCTGTATTTGGAATCTGCTAAGCGTCTGAATTCCAGACAAGCTCGATGGTCGTTGTTTTTTACCAGGTTTAATTTTGTTGTCACTTATCGCCCTGGATCTAAGAATGTTAAGGCGGATGCCTTGTCTCGCAGTTTCCCAGGGGCCGGGAAAACGGACGACCCGATTCCTATCCTTCAGGAGGGGGTGGTAGTGTCGGCTGTATGTTCTGAGCTTGAGGAGGAGGTATTAGAGGTTCAGGGGGACGCCCTGCAGGACCTCCAGGGAGACTGTTTGTCCCAAATCAGTTGAGACAAAAGGTTATTGAGGCACATCATAATTCTGCTTTAGCAGGACATCCAGGGAGTAAGGCTACTTTAGATCTCCTTTCTCGCCGGTTTTGGTGGCCTAACGTTAATAAAGATGTTTTAACTTTTGTCGCGTCCTGTGGGGTTTGTGCTCGCTCTAAGACCCCTCATACCCGTCCGTCTGGGACCCTCTTACCCTTGAAACTTCCGGAGCGTCCATGGACTCATTTGTCTATGGACTTCATCACGGACCTTCCTCAGTCGTCAGGGAAGACTGTCATACTGGTGGTTGTTGACAGGTTCAGTAAGATGGCACATTTCATTGCTCTTCCTGCCCTCCCTAATGCTAAAACTCTGGCGCAGGTGTTCATTGGGGAGATTGTGAGACTTCATGGGTTGCCTTCTGATGTGGTGTCAGATAGGGGGTCTCAGTTTGTGTCCAAGTTTTGGAGGGCATTTTGTTTACGTCGGGGGATGCAATTGTCATTTTCCTCGGCTTTTCATCCGCAGACCAATGGTCAGACAGAGCGTCTGAATCAAAGCCTAGAGACTTATCTTCGGTGTTTTGTCTCAGAGAACCAGGAGGACTGGTCTTCTTTCTTGCCTCTGGCAGAGTTCGCTCTTAACAACAGGCGGAGCGAGTCCACTGGTAAATCCCCGTTTTTTGGGGCATATGGTTTTCATCCCCAGTTTTGTACTTTCAATGGGGGGGGCCCTTCTGGGGTTCCTGAGGAGGAGCGTTTCTCGTCGTCACTTGCTTCAGTGTGGAGAGGTGTATTGAATAATCTGAGTGCTATGGGGAACCGTTATAAACGTATGGCTGATAGGAGGATAGTTTCTGGTCCAGATCTTAATGTGAACGATCTGGTATGGTTGTCTACCAGGAATATAAAACTTAAAGTTCCCTCCTGGAAGCTGGGCCCCAGATTCATCGGGCCGTACAGGATCAGTTCCATAATTAATCCTGTGGCATTTCGTCTGGACCTCCCTCCTACGTTTAAAATTCATAATGTGTTCCACAAGTCATTACTTAAGAGGTACGTGGCACCAGTCATACCATCACCTCTACCTCCTCCTCCAGTGGTGGTCAATGGTAACTTGGAGTTTCAAGTGTCAAAGATCATTGACTCACGTCTGAATCGCCGGTCCCTTCAGTACTTGGTGCATTGGAAGGGGTATGGTCCAGAGGAGAGGACGTGGGTTCCTGCGTCTGACATTAACGCAGATCGTTTGGTGCGGACCTTCCACAGAACTCACCCGGGCAAACCTGGCCCTGAGGGTCCGGAGGCCCCTCGTAGAAGGGGGGGTACTGTCATGTGTGCATCGCCACGAAGATCGTCGCGGTTGCACATTCTGACTTCTCACAGCTGAGTTGCTGTTTCTTTGTGTTTGGCAGTTAGGGAGTTAATTCTGTCTGTGCTCAGTTCTGGGACTGGGTGCAGTTTCTCCCGGCTGCAATTAATTATTGTTGATTGGTTTCCTTTAAATCTCTGGTTGTCTGTTTGGGAGTTGCCAGTGAAATTCTTCATGCAGACCACAGATAGGATTGTATCTGTATAGACTTAAGTTAAAGAGCTCCTTAGTTGTTTTAAGCTCACCTTGCTTAGAGTTTAATATCCCAGATCATTTATGTTCCTTCTGTGTTTGAGTGTGTATGCAAGTCTGTGTTTTCTCCAGTCTGTCTTATATTTCTAATCTGTGTATTTAGCAGAGATCAGCCCATATCCCTTTGGTGGTAATCAGAATCCTTCTTAGGACTGATTACAGGGTTCAGGGACTGATAGGAGACAGGGTTAGGCTGGAGACTTGGACCTCTGAACCATTATCAGTACCTCCAAGGTGAGGGATTAGTTAGGACCCCAGTTTAGGGTCAGGTTAGACCCCGGTCCTCTTCTTTCCTGTGACAGTGTATCAAGTCCTCAAGATTAATCCTGAGTTCAACGGATATCGTGTCAGGTAAATCTATTCTTTATTTACATGCTGATGTTGCTAATCTATATGTTGTATAGAGGGTTGTTCTTTTAAGAATAGTTTACTGACATCGTACACATATCATAAGACCGCGTGACAAATATACTTAGGACCCAACTTAGCCGAGGGAATTCTCAGCCTTATATTCTTGGTGGATAACCATACCTTATCCCCCACCTGATAAGCTGGCCCCACAGAACGTCGTTTATCTGCAAAAAATTTGTATTTGCCCTGAGCCTCCCCAATGTTTCTCTGAACCTCCCTCCAGACCTCCCCCAACCGCAGAAAGGCCGAATCAGCCCCTGGACATTCTGAATCCAGCCGGGAAAACTCACCAAAATGAGGGTGAAACCCATAGTTGCAGAAAAATGGCGAAGTACCAGTGGACTGATTGACACAATTATTGAAAGCAAATTCTGCAATAGGTATTGCAGAGCACCAATCATCCTGTCTAGACGTGACAAGACACCGTAAAATCTGCTCCAATGACTGATTGGTGCTTTCAGTCTGACCATTGGTCTCTGGATGGTAGGCCGATGAAAAGGTCAGACTGATGCCCAGCCTTTTACAAAAAGCCCTCCAGAATTTTGCCACGAATTGTACCCCTCTATCAGACACCACACTGACAGGCACACCATGCAACCGGATCACATGCTCAATGAATAGTTTAGATAGAGTCTCAGCATTCGGAAGGCCCTTTAAAGGTACAAAATGTGCTTGTTTACTGAACCTATCAACAACTACCCAGATCACAGTTTTGCCATTAGAGGGAGGAAGATCGGTGACAAAATCCATGGACAGATGAGTCCATGGTCTATCCGGAATTGGCGGTGGCACCAATTCCCCGGCCGGCCGGTTGCGGGAGGCTTTTGCGCGGGCACAAGTTTCACAGGAGGAGACAAACCCAGTGATGTCTGACGTCAACGAGGGCCACCAGAACAACCTAGTGATGGCTTTACGAGTGGCCGAGATTCCCGGATGCCCACTCAGAGCAGAGTCGTGGAACTCTCGAAGCACCCTTAACCGATATTGGACAGGCACAAAGAGCTTATTTTCAGGTATGGACGATGGAGCAAGGGATTGGGACTCACGAATCTCTTGTTCCAATCTTGAGGACACCACAGCCACCACCACCCCCCGCTGAAGAATGGAGGAAGGAGGTTCAGGAGGAGATATTGGATCTAAGCTACGAGACAAGGCATCAGCCTTCACATTCTTGGACCCTGGTCTGAAAGTGATGGAAAACTGAAATCGGGAAAAAAAAAGTGACCACCTTGCCTGTCTCGGAGTTAAACGTTTGGCAGACTCGATGTAAGACAGGTTCTTGTGATCTGTAATGACAGTGATACGATGAGCTGCCCCCTCCAAAAAATGCCTCCATTCTTCAAATGCCAATTTAATGGCCAACAACTCCCGGTTACCCACATCATAATTCCTCTCAGCAGAGGAAAATTTTTTTGAAAAGAAGGCACAGGGTCTTAAGTTAGTTAATGTGGTGGGCCCCTGGGACAACACAGCCCCCACTCCCACCTCAGAGGCGTCCACATCTATGATAAATGGTTTAGACAAATCAGGTTGAACCAGTACAGCGGCAGTCATGAAACTGTTTTTTAAAGAAGAAAATGCCGCCACAGCTGGAGCTGACCAGTTTTTTAGATCAGCCCCCTTTCGAGTGAGATCAGTGAGAGGTTTGACCACTTGAGAAAACCCCTTGATAAATTTTCTATAGTAATTGGCGAAACCCAGAAATCGCTGAAGACCCTTGAGATCTCTGGGTTGCACCCAATCCACAATGGCCTGTACCTTCCTAGGGTCCATACGAAACCCCTCAGAGGACAAAATGACCCCTAGAAAGGACAATTCTTGAGTAAAAAATGAACACTTCTCCAGTTTGGCAAAGAGAGAGTTCTCCCTGAGCTTCTGGAGAACCGCACGAATATGACCCATGTGACTTTGTCTATCAGAAGAATATATAAGTATATCATCAAAATAAACTACCACAAAGCGTCCAATAAAGTCTGAAAAAACATGGTTAATGAAATTCTGGAATACAGCTGGTGCGTTAGTCAAGCCGAACGGCATGACCAAATTTTCAAATAGACCTTCAGATGTGAGAAACGCAGTTTTCCACTCATCCCCCTCCCGCATACGGATGAGATTGTATGCTCCCCTGAGGTCCAACTTAGAAAACCATCTGGCCCCTGACAATTGGTTGTATAAATCAGGTATCAGTGGGAGAGGATAAGTGTTTCTTATGGTGATCTTATTCAGTTCTTGAAAATCGAGGCACGGGTGTAAACCACCATCTTTTTTTTTTACAAAAATGAACCCCGCCGCCACAGGAGAGACAGATGGCCGAATATGTCCTTTACGGAGGCTTTCAGAGATATACTCCTTCATAGCAGCTCGCTCAGGGATGGAGAGATTGTACAGACGTGCTTTGGGCAATTTGGCACCGGGAACAAGATCAATGGCACAATCGAATGGGCGGTGTGGTGGCAGAACCTCAGCCTCCTTTTCGGAGAACACATCCTCAAAGTCCTTCAGGTACTCCGGAATACCCTCCAGACTGACGGATGACATAGACACAGTAGAAAGACAATTTTTAGAACAATTAGGTCCCCATTTGACAATATCCCGGGACCCCCAGTCAATAACCGGGTTATGCCGTTGCAACCAAGGAAACCCTAACACCAGGCCAGCAGGGAGGTTATCCAAAACAAAGCATGACATGTGCTCCTGGTGCAGGGCCCCCACCCTGAGGATGAATTCTTGAGAAATGAAATGGAGACCATCCTTTGTGAGAGGTGTAGAGTCAATAGCCACAAGTTTTAAGGGAGTCTCCAACCTAACTGTCCCTAATCTACAGCGGGCCACCAGTTTAGAGTCAATCAGGTTCAGCGATGAACCACAGTCTACAAAAGCCGAAGTATGGACAAAGCAGTTCTCAACACCAAGTTCCACCTTTAACAGTATCTTTGTAAATGAAGTAAAAGGTACCTGAGAGTCTGAGTGACCTCCACGATGATCACCCAGACTCAGCCGCTTGTTAGAGGATGGACAAGAGGGACAGTCCCTTTTCCAATGTCCGGGGTCTCCGCAGTAAAAACACCGCTTTTCATCACGCCGCCGTTTCCTCTCTTTTTCCTTGAAGTCGGTGGCTCCCACCTCCATAGATTCAGATGGAAGCAAAACATCCGGGTTAGCAGGGAACAACGGAATCCCCCATTGTGTAAGATCTCTCTCCCGTAGCCTCCGATCCATACGGATAGCCTGAGTCATAGCCTCCTCCAAAGAGCTGGGAGGTGGATGGATAGCCAGAGCGTCCTTCAAGCAATCAGACAGTCCCTTCCCAAATAGACATCTCAGTGCGGAGTCATTCCAAGATACCTCAGTGGACCATCGACGGAACTCGGAGCTGTACCATTCAGCTGAGTGCTTCCCCTAAACCAGACCCATAATGGTGTCCTCTGCCACCCTAACACGGTCCGGTTCGTCATAGATAAGTCCTAGGGCCTCAAAGAACCTATCTACCGAGGTCCGTTCAGGAGCGGTAGGGGGCAGCGAGAAAGCCCAGGATTGGGGACCTTCCCTAAGTAAGGAGATAATAATCCCTACCCGCTGAGTCTCATCCCCAGACGATCGGGGTCTAAGAGAAAACCATAATTTACAACTCTCCCTGAATATGCGATACTGATCTTTCTTGCCAGAAAACGTGTCAGGAAGTTTAACTGTGGGTTCGGGGGAGTGCAAAACAACATCTACAGAGTCATCAGGTAGACTAACAATATGAGAAGTGTTTCCCTGCACAGTCTGAATATTCTCAGTAAGTCTTTTCTGTAAGTGGGTATGAGACGTAACAAGAGACTGATGTCTCCCAGAAAAATCCTGCACCATCTGCGTCAAACTGGACACTTGATCCGCCAAGTTATGCAGCGGATCCATGACTAGGGAAAAAAAAATTGCAAACTCCCGTTTAAATGTGAAGGTTAGGGTTAATGTAATGCAGCTGAAATGCAGGCCAGTGTGCTCAGGACAAGCCTGCACTGCAGCAGCCAAAACCACCACCAGGTGGCAGCAAAAACATCCAAAGCTGTGTTAAGAGTAAGCAGTCATATAAGTACTACAGGTCACAGCAAGCCCGTGGTCAGAAAACAAGCCAATAGGTCAAAACCAGATGGGAGCTGTAAGACTACTGCAGTGTAATGCAATATTCCCCAGAGGGAGCTAGGGAGGGACGTGAGACTGAGTACACAGAGAAGCTATACTAATCAGAAGCACAGACACCAACAAGTGATGTGAGCGTGGTCAGGCAAGCCGAGTCAAAACCGTACGGAGGACGAAGTAACAGAAGGAGCAGCAATACACGTAGTCAATATACCAAGCCGAGGGTCAAATAGCCAGACAGGGAACGTAGCAGCAGAAACGGATACCAAGAGACGGGGTCAGAGTCAGTCCGGGTCATACACGAGTAATCAAGTCAAAGGCAGGAGGATCACCAGGTAACAGGGGTCAGAGGCTCTAGACTGGAAGCTTGAACTAACACTAACACTGGTAAGCCGGCTGTGACGGACTGAAATAGCCCAGCCCGCTCCAGAACGAGGCCGAGGAAATTAACCCCCGCATGACCAGTCCTGAGAGATGACAGCAGCGCACAAACTCCGGACCGGACCATGACAGTATGTTTGTATTTTCATCTTGTCTAACCGCCATTATATGTTTGGGGGCTTCCTATTTTCTTTGGGGATCTGCTCCGGGGCAGATAGCTTTCATCTTTCTGCCTTTAGGTGTAGTTATCGCTCAGGCTGTGACAAGGCTTCTAGGATCAACGTAGGAACGCTCCACGGCTACCTCTAGTTGTGTCGTTAGTTTAGGAATCTGCAACCCATCAGTTACCAACATCTCAGGTGTTCGGCTGCCCTGCTGTTGTTCCTGTTCTCCTCAGCTACCGAAACATAACAGACAATGAGTTACATAAGGCCGAGATTAATCACTGGGTTTTTCCCCTACCCTTCAGAGCTACCAGGGTAAGGCTCCCGAACAACCGTGAACAAGCGTTGTCCAGATTCAACTCTCTCCAGAGCACACTAAGCAACAAACCGGAGATGAAAGAGCACCTTTATGGGCAAAATATTCCATAATAACCATGCCGAGCCAGTGCCTCCCTTAAAGGAAAACGAGGAGTGCTGGTACCTACCCTCATTCGGAGTATATCACCCACGAAAGCCTAAGCAAATTAGAGTTGTCTTTGATTCAAGCGCCAAACATCAAGACATATCTCTCAACGATGTCCTCCTCATGGGCCCTAATCTAACAACCTAGTAGGAGTGTTGATGAGGTTCAGGAAAGAGTCCATCGCCATCACTGCCGACATTGAACAGATGTTCCACTGTTTCATAGTCAGAGAGGATCACAGGAATTTCCTCAGGTTCTTGTGGCACAAGGACAATGACCCCAGCAAAGAGATGGTGGAGTATCGCATGAGGGTGCACGTATTCGGGAACAGCCCTTCGCCCACTGTGGCAACCTATGGCCTGCAGAGAACTGCACTGGAAGGAGAGTCCGAATATGGAACAGACGCCAGAGACTTTGTAGAGAAAGACTTCTATGTAGATGATGGACTGAAATCTCTACCTACAGAAGAAGCAGCGATTGACCTGCTTAAGAGGACCCAAGGTATGCTGTACCGAGCCAAGCTTAGACTGCACAAAATTGCTTCAAACAGCCCAGCTGTCATGAGAGCCTTTGAGTCAAGTGACCACGCACCAGGATTCAAGGACTTGGACCTGGGACCAGACCGTCCGCCTGTGCAGAGAAGCTTAGGCCTGAGGTGGAACCTGTCAGCCGACACCTTTAACTTTCAAATCAACTGTGCAGACAAACCATTCACTAAACGTTGTGTTCTGTCAGTGGTGAACAGCTTATACGATCCACTGGGATTCGTAGCACCAATTACCAAACAAGGTAAATCCCTTCTGAGACAGCTTTCCGAAACCGTCTGTAATGTATGTAGTACAGTTCATATAGCGTCTTGTGCTTGGGTGCGATGAAAACACAGGAGTCACAGGTTTGATATAGAAAAGTCCTGTATTACTTCATACAAGTTGGCAGAAATAGTCACACAGTTTGCAGACACAGAAACAGGAGACACAGCAGGCCAGAGTAATCCAAGCTCAGCAATCACTCTCCAATACAGATTCAGGATCTTCTTCTCTGTTACCGTAAGTCCATGCAAACGTGGGTCTTTTAAAGAGCAGGGTTCAGAGTCCACAAGTGCTTCAGAGTTCCTCAGCAGGAATAGCTGGAGTACAAGGTCCAAGGCTTACAGGAGTCAAGTCACAGGTTCACTGCAGGCTAGATTCTGAAGCACTGATTGCTCAGCTGTGGCCGCTCAAGAAGCAAAGGAGAGAACCAGGGCGGGAACATGCAAGCTGGAAACTCCATTTTGACTGAGGGCAAGATAGCTGCAGCAAGACAGAAAGTAAAATGGCTGACGAACAAACTGAGTTTCAGGAATATATACATAGAACCTTACATTACTCCCCCCTTAAGGACAACCTCCGGATGACCTCAGACCAGGCTTGTGTGGGTACCTCTGATGAAACTGACGGAGCAAGCGAGGAGCATTAACGTTATTGACCGGTTCCCATGAGTTGTCCTCCACTGGGTAGCCCTGCCATTTAATCAGATATTGTAACTGATTTCTATACAACCTGGAATCTAAAATCCTTTCCACCACAAATTCTTCCTGACCATCGACTAGCACTGGGTCAGGGCAAGGAGAGGAACGTCCAGGAAACGTATTGGGTGTCGCAGCCTTTAGTAGGGATACATGAAAGACAGGGTGGATTCTCATAGTTCTGGGCAGTTGAAGACGACAAGCAACGGCACTTATAATTTTACTGATTTTATAGGGTCCAATGTACTTATGTCCCAACTTAGACGATGGAATCCTTAACTTAAGATTTCTGGTTGACAGCCAGACCAAGTCTCCTACCTTGAAAGCTGGTGCAGGTTTACGAAATTTATCTGCTGCTTTCTTGTACCTTTCTTGGGCCGATTCCAGATTTTCCTTTAGAAGATCCATATTCTTCTGTAAAGACGTGATTCTTTCAGCCACTGCTGGTAAAGCCGTTTCTATGGGAAATCGTGGTAGAATGTTAGGATGATAACCTAGATTAGAGTAAAAAGGAGACTGTTTAGTGGAGGCACTCTGAGAGTTGTTATACGAGAACTCAGCTAATGGAAGTAGATCCACCCAATCATCCTGTAGGTGGCAGATAAAGCAGCGGAGATACTGCTCCAGGGTTTGATTGGTTCGTTCGGTCTGTCCATTAGTCTGGGGATGAAAAGCAGAAGAAAGGTTTACTTTAATGTCCAATGCTGCACAGAAATTTTGCCAAAACCTAGAAGTGAATTGCACCCCTCGATCCGAAATAACCTCATCCGGTACTCCATGTAAGCGAAACACATCTTTAATCATCAAATCTGATGTCTGTTTTGCAGTGGGTAAGCCGACACAAGGGATAAAATGAGCTGCCTTTGTTAGACGGTCAACCACCACTAGAATGGTGTTCTTCCCCTGAGAGGTTGGTAACTCCACAATGAAGTCCATAGAAATGGATCCCCACGGGCGGGACGGGGTGGGAAGAGGCTGTAACAGACCAGTTGGTGAGGAGCGAGGTGTTTTGCATCTTGCACAGACCTCACATGAAGTGACATAATTCAAAACATCCTTCCTGCAAGTGGGCCACCAAAAGAAACGAGAAAGAAATTCCTGTGTCTTTAGAATTCCTCTATGCCCAGCTATCTTGGAATCGTGAATGAGTTGCAATACTCTTAATCTGACTGTTTCAGGAATATACAGACGTTGTCCCTGAATCCACACACCATTCTTAAAGACAAGACTTACGTCCCTTGGGGGTTGTGCCAAAAAGGAATCCGCATGGTATGCTTCCTTGATGTCCTTAAGTAGGTCTTGATTATGAATTACTCCTAGGAATCTAGAGTCAGGAAGAATAGTCTTAGGAGGAGTAATTGGACGTGTCTCTGCTGAGTAAATCCTAGAGAGTGCATCAGCCTTTCCATTGCGCGATCCTGGTCTATAAGAGATGATAAAATTAAATTGGTTTAAGAAAAGATTCCAGCGAGCCTGGCGAGGAGTCAGGCACTTAGCCGACCTGATAAACTCAAGGTTACGATGGTCTGTCAGGACGACTATTTGCTGTGCAGCTCCCTGAAGAAGGTGTCTCCATTCTTTGAAGGCGGCAATAATGGCCAACAACTCTCTATTGCCCACATCGTAGTTCCTCTCAGCCGAAGACAACTGCTGGGAAAAGAAGGCACAGGGATGCAAGACATTCTTCTCACCTGTTCTCTGAGAGAGTATAGCTCCAACGGCACAGTCTGAAGCATCCACCTCTATTATGAAGGCAAGCTCGGGGTTGGGATGTACTAGGATAGGTGCAGTGGTAAATTTATCTTTTAGACGGGAAAATGCTTCCTGGGCTTGGGGAGTCCAGGAAAACCTAGACTCTTTCCGGGTAAGTTGAGTGATAGGTGACACTACCTCAGAGAAATTTCTAATGAAACGTCTATAGAAGTTGGCAAACCCGATGAAGCGCTGTACCTCCTTCACATTTCTAGGACTTGGCCAATCCTTGATGGCTTGGGTTTTGCTTCCATCCATACTAATTCCTTGTGTAGACAGTACATACCCCAGAAATTGAATTTCGGTCCTATGGAATTCACACTTTTCAAGTTTGATGTAAAGATGATTTTGTCTTAGACGTTCCAAGACCATTCTCACATGTCCATGATGTTCCTCTGTGGAGTTAGAAAAAATTAGAATATCATCCAAATAAATTACCACGAATGTATCTAGGAGATCCCTGAAGATGTCATTCACCAAGTGTTGGAAAGTGGCTGGGGCGGTACTCAGACCAAAAGGCATAACTAGATATTCAAAGTGTCCATAGCGTGACCTGAATGCAGTCTTCCATTCATCCCCAGGTCTAATACGGACTAAGTTATAGGCCCCACGAAGATCTAGTTTAGAAAAAATTTTGGCATGTCGCACTCTCTCCAATAACTCAGGGATTAAAGGCAATGGATAACGGTTTCTAATAGTAACCTTATTGAGTTCCCTATAGTCTACGCATGGTCTCAGAGATCCATCTTTCTTCTTTACAAAGAAGATGGGTGCACCTGCAGGAGATGAAGAGGGGCGTATGAAGCCCTTGGCTAGATTTTCATCTATGTAATCCTTTAAAGCCTTTAGCTCGGGCCCCGCCAGGGGGTAGATCTTACCAAAAGGTATCTCTGCTCCAGGCAATAATTCAATTGGACAATCATATGGACGGTGAGGAGGAAGCTGGTCAGCGTTCTTCTTGTCACATAAATCCACATAGTCCTGGTATACAGCTGGTAGTTCAGGGACTGACATGATTCCTTTAGGAACAGAGCAAGCTGAAACTTTTGGACTCATCTGTTTCTCTGGAAAGTGTAATTCCTTGGTCTCCCAGTTAATGGTAGGATTCTGAGCCTGCAGCCATGGTAGCCCTAGAATAATGGGAAAGTGGGGAGAAGAGATAAGCATAAAGGACAGTTTCTCTTGATGATCTTTACCCATAAGAACCCTCAAAGGCTCTGTTTCCTGATCCACTGGTCCAGAGGTCAGCAGGGAGCCATCCACAGTTTCCATCTGTACTGGAGTAGCCTTCTTCACTGAACGTATTCCCTGTTTCAGAGCAAAGGAGACATCCATAAAATTTCCACTTGCCCCTGAGTCGATCATAGCAGAGCTAGACACCCAAGCTGAGTCAACCCAGAGTTTGATGGAAAGAAAGCAATGAGAATTGTTTTTCTTACAACTCAGCTGGGACACCGCTGAGGAAACTTGAAAAATGGCAGCGTTTACACAGTCAACGTCCTCAGAGGTAACGGAGTTTAAGTCCGAGAAATCAAGATCTGTTGCTGCAGATCTCTCTGGAGCCTGAGGCTCGGACCTGACAGATCCCCTCTCGCAACACTCACAATGAATGAGTGCTGCAGTAGTCTTACGAGAACGGCTGGGGCAGTTTATAATGAAGTGCCCTGACTTACCACAATAGAAACATAGATTCTCCTTAAAACGATGTTCCTTGCGTGCATCACTAACCCGTCGTTGTAAAGAGTCTACCTGCATGGGTTCAGGTTCAGGTTCCCGTGTAATCCTACTCAAAGGTTCCTTAGCTGGAGAGGAAGGTAGGAAAAGGTTAGTACGATTGCTTTCGAACCATCTCTCTTGCCTGCGTTCAGTCAGACGAGTATCAATACGGATGCAGTAGTTAATAAAGTCACCTAACGCAGTGGGAGGGTCGGCACGAGCAAGTTCATCCTTAATCAGTGGAGATAACCCCTTTCGAAAAATAGATTTTTTGGCGGAACTGTCCCAGGTGGTATCAAGGGCCCATCTCCTGAAATCCAAGGCATATTCAGCTACCGAGTGCTTACCTTGGCGCAAAGCTAACATGGCTGCTTCAGCTGTTGCACCTCGATTGGGGTCATCAAACACCTGCCCCATGGCTGAAATAAAATCATCAAGGTGATTCAAACAATCATCCTCAGTCTCAATCAGAGGGTTTGCCCACATTAAAGCCTTGTTGGTAAGCAACATAATTATAGTAAGCACCTTAGATCGTTCAGTGGGAAATTGTGAAGCATGTGCAGAAAAAAAAAGATTGCATTGATTAATAAATCCCCTGAATTTCTCACGTTCACCGCCAAAACGAAAAGGGGGCAACTTGGGAATCCCAGCACTCGGGGCTACGGCAGGAGCCTGGACTCGCCCCTCTAGAACCTCAATCCTGGCTCGCAAATCCTGGGTAGTCTGTCCAACCACTTGCAAATTGTGATTATTGAGGTCCTGTAGATTTGTAAAACGGGTCTTTATATTCTGCAAATCTGCAAGGATATTATCAGTCACTCCGCAAAGTTCCTTTATGCGGGCCTCCATTTTCCAGATCTTTTAAGACAGGATTACTGGAATGGTTGTGAGAAGTCACAACCACTATCATCACAGAAAGTTTCAACCAGACATCTGATATCCAGAGTTACAGCAGACAAAAAAGAGAAAAGAAAGGAAAAAAAAAAAACAATAGTGTTTACCTGTGGTAACACTGCAAAAAGAAAAAACTTAAGGGAATTGCTCACCTGGAATGGTTGTGAGAAGTCACAACCACTGTCATCACAGAAAGTACAACCGGACGTCTGATATCCACAGTACAGCAGACACAGCCTTCCAGACCCAGCAGACACTAACGTTTTGGCTTCAGAATCTTGTAATGTATGTAGTACAGTTCATATAGCGTCTTGTGCTTGGGTGCGATGAAAACACAGGAGTCACAGGTTTGATATAGAAAAGTCCTGTATTACTTCATACAAGTTGGCAGAAATAGTCACACAGTTTGCAGACACAGAAACAGGAGACACAGCAGGCCAGAGTAATCCAAGCTCAGCAATCACTCTCCAATACAGATTCAGGATCTTCTTCTCTGTTACCGTAAGTCCATGCAAACGTGGGTCTTTCAAAGAGCAGGGTTCAGAGTCCACAAGTGCTTCAGAGTTCCTCAGTAGGAATAGCTGGAGTACAAGGTCCAAGGCTTACAGGAGTCAAGTCACAGGTTCACTGCAGGCTAGATTCTGAAGCACTGATTGCTCAGCTGTGGCTGCTTAAGAAGCAAAGGAGAGAATCAGGGCGGGAACATGCAAGCTGGAAACTCCATTTTGACTGAGGGCAAGATAGCTGCAGCAAGACAGAAAGTAAAATGGCTGACGAACAAACTGAGTTTCAGGAATATATACATAGAACCTTACATTACTCCCCCCTTAAGGACAACCTCCGGATGACCTCAGACCAGGCTTGTGTGGGTACCTCTGATGAAACTGACGGAGCAAGCGAGGAGCATTAACGTTATTGACCGGTTCCCATGAGTTGTCCTCCACTGGGTAGCCCTGCCATTTAATCAGATATTGTAACTGATTTCTATACAACCTGGAATCTAAAATCCTTTCCACCACAAATTCTTCCTGACCATCGACTAGCACTGGGTCAGGGCAAGGAGAGGAACGTCCAGGAAACGTATTGGGTGTCGCAGCCTTTAGTAGGGATACATGAAAGACAGGGTGGATTCTCATAGTTCTGGGCAGTTGAAGACGACAAGCAACGGCACTTATAATTTTACTGATTTTATAGGGTCCAATGTACTTATGTCCCAACTTAGACGATGGAATCCTTAACTTAAGATTTCTGGTTGACAGCCAGACCAAGTCTCCTACCTTGAAAGCTGGTGCAGGTTTACGAAATTTATCTGCTGCTTTCTTGTACCTTTCTTGGGCCGATTCCAGATTTTCCTTTAGAAGATCCATATTCTTCTGTAAAGACGTGATTCTTTCAGCCACTGCTGGTAAAGCCGTTTCTATGGGAAATCGTGGTAGAATGTTAGGATGATAACCTAGATTAGAGTAAAAAGGAGACTGTTTAGTGGAGGCACTCTGAGAGTTGTTATACGAGAACTCAGCTAATGGAAGTAGATCCACCCAATCATCCTGTAGGTGGCAGATAAAGCAGCGGAGATACTGCTCCAGGGTTTGATTGGTTCGTTCGGTCTGTCCATTAGTCTGGGGATGAAAAGCAGAAGAAAGGTTTACTTTAATGTCCAATGCTGCACAGAAATTTTGCCAAAACCTAGAAGTGAATTGCACCCCTCGATCCGAAATAACCTCATCCGGTACTCCATGTAAGCGAAACACATCTTTAATCATCAAATCTGATGTCTGTTTTGCAGTGGGTAAGCCGACACAAGGGATAAAATGAGCTGCCTTTGTTAGACGGTCAACCACCACTAGAATGGTGTTCTTCCCCTGAGAGGTTGGTAACTCCACAATGAAGTCCATAGAAATGGATCCCCACGGGCGGGACGGGGTGGGAAGAGGCTGTAACAGACCAGTTGGTGAGGAGCGAGGTGTTTTGCATCTTGCACAGACCTCACATGAAGTGACATAATTCAAAACATCCTTCCTGCAAGTGGGCCACCAAAAGAAACGAGAAAGAAATTCCTGTGTCTTTAGAATTCCTCTATGCCCAGCTATCTTGGAATCGTGAATGAGTTGCAATACTCTTAATCTGACTGTTTCAGGAATATACAGACATTGTCCCTGAATCCACACACCATTCTTAAAGACAAGACTTACGTCCCTTGGGGGTTGTGCCAAAAAGGAATCCGCATGGTATGCTTCCTTGATGTCCTTAAGTAGGTCTTGATTATGAATTACTCCTAGGAATCTAGAGTCAGGAAGAATAGTCTTAGGAGGAGTAATTGGACGTGTCTCTGCTGAGTAAATCCTAGAGAGTGCATCAGCCTTTCCATTGCGCGATCCTGGTCTATAAGAGATGATAAAATTAAATTGGTTTAAGAAAAGATTCCAGCGAGCCTGGCGAGGAGTCAGGCACTTAGCCGACCTGATAAACTCAAGGTTACGATGGTCTGTCAGGACGACTATTTGCTGTGCAGCTCCCTGAAGAAGGTGTCTCCATTCTTTGAAGGCGGCAATAATGGCCAACAACTCTCTATTGCCCACATCGTAGTTCCTCTCAGCCGAAGACAACTGCTGGGAAAAGAAGGCACAGGGATGCAAGACATTCTTCTCACCTGTTCTCTGAGAGAGTATAGCTCCAACGGCACAGTCTGAAGCATCCACCTCTATTATGAAGGCAAGCTCGGGGTTGGGATGTACTAGGATAGGTGCAGTGGTAAATTTATCTTTTAGACGGGAAAATGCTTCCTGGGCTTGGGGAGTCCAGGAAAACCTAGACTCTTTCCGGGTAAGTTGAGTGATAGGTGACACTACCTCAGAGAAATTTCTAATGAAACGTCTATAGAAGTTGGCAAACCCGATGAAGCGCTGTACCTCCTTCACATTTCTAGGACTTGGCCAATCCTTGATGGCTTGGGTTTTGCTTCCATCCATACTAATTCCTTGTGTAGACAGTACATACCCAGAAATTGAATTTCGGTCCTATGGAATTCACACTTTTCAAGTTTGATGTAAAGATGATTTTGTCTTAGACGTTCCAAGACCATTCTCACATGTCCATGATGTTCCTCTGTGGAGTTAGAAAAAATTAGAATATCATCCAAATAAATTACCACGAATGTATCTAGGAGATCCCTGAAGATGTCATTCACCAAGTGTTGGAAAGTGGCTGGGGCGGTACTCAGACCAAAAGGCATAACTAGATATTCAAAGTGTCCATAGCGTGACCTGAATGCAGTCTTCCATTCATCCCCAGGTCTAATACGGACTAAGTTATAGGCCCCACGAAGATCTAGTTTAGAAAAAATTTTGGCATGTCGCACTCTCTCCAATAACTCAGGGATTAAAGGCAATGGATAACGGTTTCTAATAGTAACCTTATTGAGTTCCCTATAGTCTACGCATGGTCTCAGAGATCCATCTTTCTTCTTTACAAAGAAGATGGGTGCACCTGCAGGAGATGAAGAGGGGCGTATGAAGCCCTTGGCTAGATTTTCATCTATGTAATCCTTTAAAGCCTTTAGCTCGGGCCCCGCCAGGGGGTAGATCTTACCAAAAGGTATCTCTGCTCCAGGCAATAATTCAATTGGACAATCATATGGACGGTGAGGAGGAAGCTGGTCAGCGTTCTTCTTGTCACATAAATCCACATAGTCCTGGTATACAGCTGGTAGTTCAGGGACTGACATGATTCCTTTAGGAACAGAGCAAGCTGAAACTTTTGGACTCATCTGTTTCTCTGGAAAGTGTAATTCCTTGGTCTCCCAGTTAATGGTAGGATTCTGAGCCTGCAGCCATGGTAGCCCTAGAATAATGGGAAAGTGGGGAGAAGAGATAAGCATAAAGGACAGTTTCTCTTGATGATCTTTACCCATAAGAACCCTCAAAGGCTCTGTTTCCTGATCCACTGGTCCAGAGGTCAGCAGGGAGCCATCCACAGTTTCCATCTGTACTGGAGTAGCCTTCTTCACTGAACGTATTCCCTGTTTCAGAGCAAAGGAGACATCCATAAAATTTCCACTTGCCCCTGAGTCGATCATAGCAGAGCTAGACACCAAGCTGAGTCAACCCAGAGTTTGATGGAAAGAAAGCAATGAGAATTGTTTTTCTTACAACTCAGCTGGGACACCGCTGAGGAAACTTGAAAAATGGCAGCGTTTACACAGTCAACGTCCTCAGAGGTAACGGAGTTTAAGTCCGAGAAATCAAGATCTGTTGCTGCAGATCTCTCTGGAGCCTGAGGCTCAGGACCTGACAGATCCCTCTCGCAACACTCACAATGAATGAGTGCTGCAGTAGTCTTACGAGAACGGCTGGGGCAGTTTATAATGAAGTGCCCTGACTTACCACAATAGAAACATAGATTCTCCTTAAAACGATGTTCCTTGCGTGCATCACTAACCCGTCGTTGTAAAGAGTCTACCTGCATGGGTTCAGGTTCAGGTTCCGTGTAATCCTACTCAAAGGTTCCTTAGCTGGAGAGGAAGGTAGGAAAAGGTTAGTACGATTGCTTTCGAACCATCTCTCTTGCCTGCGTTCAGTCAGACGAGTATCAATACGGATGCAGTAGTTAATAAAGTCACCTAACGCAGTGGGAGGGTCGGCACGAGCAAGTTCATCCTTAATCAGTGGAGATAACCCCTTTCGAAAAATAGATTTTTTGGCGGAACTGTCCCAGGTGGTATCAAGGGCCCATCTCCTGAAATCCAAGGCATATTCAGCTACCGAGTGCTTACCTTGGCGCAAAGCTAACATGGCTGCTTCAGCTGTTGCACCTCGATTGGGGTCATCAAACACCTGCCCCATGGCTGAAATAAAATCATCAAGGTGATTCAAACAATCATCCTCAGTCTCAATCAGAGGGTTTGCCCACATTAAAGCCTTGTTGGTAAGCAACATAATTATAGTAAGCACCTTAGATCGTTCAGTGGGAAATTGTGAAGCATGTGCAGAAAAAAAAAGATTGCATTGATTAATAAATCCCCTGAATTTCTCACGTTCACCGCCAAAACGAAAAGGGGGCAACTTGGGAATCCCAGCACTCGGGGCTACGGCAGGAGCCTGGACTCGCCCCTCTAGAACCTCAATCCTGGCTCGCAAATCCTGGGTAGTCTGTCCAACCACTTGCAAATTGTGATTATTGAGGTCCTGTAGATTTGTAAAACGGGTCTTTATATTCTGCAAATCTGCAAGGATATTATCAGTCACTCCGCAAAGTTCCTTTATGCGGGCCTCCATTTTCCAGATCTTTTAAGACAGGATTACTGGAATGGTTGTGAGAAGTCACAACCACTATCATCACAGAAAGTTTCAACCAGACATCTGATATCCAGAGTTACAGCAGACAAAAAGAGAAAAGAAAGGAAAAAAAAAAAAACAATAGTGTTTACCTGTGGTAACACTGCAAAAAGAAAAAACTTAAGGGAATTGCTCACCTGGAATGGTTGTGAGAAGTCACAACCACTGTCATCACAGAAAGTACAACCGGACGTCTGATATCCACAGTACAGCAGACACAGCCTTCCAGACCCAGCAGACACTAACGTTTTGGCTTCAGAATCTTGTAATGTATGTAGTACAGTTCATATAGCGTCTTGTGCTTGGGTGCGATGAAAACACAGGAGTCACAGGTTTGATATAGAAAAGTCCTGTATTACTTCATACAAGTTGGCAGAAATAGTCACACAGTTTGCAGACACAGAAACAGGAGACACAGCAGGCCAGAGTAATCCAAGCTCAGCAATCACTCTCCAATACAGATTCAGGATCTTCTTCTCTGTTACCGTAAGTCCATGCAAACGTGGGTCTTTCAAAGAGCAGGGTTCAGAGTCCACAAGTGCTTCAGAGTTCCTCAGTAGGAATAGCTGGAGTACAAGGTCCAAGGCTTACAGGAGTCAAGTCACAGGTTCACTGCAGGCTAGATTCTGAAGCACTGATTGCTCAGCTGTGGCTGCTTAAGAAGCAAAGGAGAGAATCAGGGCGGGAACATGCAAGCTGGAAACTCCATTTTGACTGAGGGCAAGATAGCTGCAGCAAGACAGAAAGTAAAATGGCTGACGAACAAACTGAGTTTCAGGAATATATACATAGAACCTTACATTACTCCCCCTTAAGGACAACCTCCGGATGACCTCAGACCAGGCTTGTGTGGGTACCTCTGATGAAACTGACGGAGCAAGCGAGGAGCATTAACGTTATTGACCGGTTCCCATGAGTTGTCCTCCACTGGGTAGCCCTGCCATTTAATCAGATATTGTAACTGATTTCTATACAACCTGGAATCTAAAATCCTTTCCACCACAAATTCTTCCTGACCATCGACTAGCACTGGGTCAGGGCAAGGAGAGGAACGACCAGGAAACGTATTGGGTGTCGCAGCCTTTAGTAGGGATACATGAAAGACAGGGTGGATTCTCATAGTTCTGGGCAGTTGAAGACGACAAGCAACGGCACTTATAATTTTACTGATTTTATAGGGTCCAATGTACTTATGTCCCAACTTAGACGATGGAATCCTTAACTTAAGATTTCTGGTTGACAGCCAGACCAAGTCTCCTACCTTGAAAGCTGGTGCAGGTTTACGAAATTTATCTGCTGCTTTCTTGTACCTTTCTTGGGCCGATTCCAGATTTTCCTTTAGAAGATCCATATTCTTCTGTAAAGACGTGATTCTTTCAGCCACTGCTGGTAAAGCCGTTTCTATGGGAAATCGTGGTAGAATGTTAGGATGATAACCTAGATTAGAGTAAAAAGGAGACTGTTTAGTGGAGGCACTCTGAGAGTTGTTATACGAGAACTCAGCTAATGGAAGTAGATCCACCCAATCATCCTGTAGGTGGCAGATAAAGCAGCGGAGATACTGCTCCAGGGTTTGATTGGTTCGTTCGGTCTGTCCATTAGTCTGGGGATGAAAAGCAGAAGAAAGGTTTACTTTAATGTCCAATGCTGCACAGAAATTTTGCCAAAACCTAGAAGTGAATTGCACCCCTCGATCCGAAATAACCTCATCCGGTACTCCATGTAAGCGAAACACATCTTTAATCATCAAATCTGATGTCTGTTTTGCAGTGGGTAAGCCGACACAAGGGATAAAATGAGCTGCCTTTGTTAGACGGTCAACCACCACTAGAATGGTGTTCTTCCCCTGAGAGGTTGGTAACTCCACAATGAAGTCCATAGAAATGGATCCCACGGGCGGGACGGGGTGGGAAGAGGCTGTAACAGACCAGTTGGTGAGGAGCGAGGTGTTTTGCATCTTGCACAGACCTCACATGAAGTGACATAATTCAAAACATCCTTCCTGCAAGTGGGCCACCAAAAGAAACGAGAAAGAAATTCCTGTGTCTTTAGAATTCCTCTATGCCCAGCTATCTTGGAATCGTGAATGAGTTGCAATACTCTTAATCTGACTGTTTCAGGAATATACAGACGTTGTCCTGAATCCACACACCATTCTTAAAGACAAGACTTACGTCCCTTGGGGGTTGTGCCAAAAAGGAATCCGCATGGTATGCTTCCTTGATGTCCTTAAGTAGGTCTTGATTATGAATTACTCCTAGGAATCTAGAGTCAGGAAGAATAGTCTTAGGAGGAGTAATTGGACGTGTCTCTGCTGAGTAAATCCTAGAGAGTGCATCAGCCTTTCCATTGCGCGATCCTGGTCTATAAGAGATGATAAAATTAAATTGGTTTAAGAAAAGATTCCAGCGAGCCTGGCGAGGAGTCAGGCACTTAGCCGACCTGATAAACTCAAGGTTACGATGGTCTGTCAGGACGACTATTTGCTGTGCAGCTCCCTGAAGAAGGTGTCTCCATTCTTTGAAGGCGGCAATAATGGCCAACAACTCTCTATTGCCCACATCGTAGTTCCTCTCAGCCGAAGACAACTGCTGGGAAAAGAAGGCACAGGGATGCAAGACATTCTTCTCACCTGTTCTCTGAGAGAGTATAGCTCCAACGGCACAGTCTGAAGCATCCACCTCTATTATGAAGGCAAGCTCGGGGTTGGGATGTACTAGGATAGGTGCAGTGGTAAATTTATCTTTTAGACGGGAAAATGCTTCCTGGGCTTGGGGAGTCCAGGAAAACCTAGACTCTTTCCGGGTAAGTTGAGTGATAGGTGACACTACCTCAGAGAAATTTCTAATGAAACGTCTATAGAAGTTGGCAAACCCGATGAAGCGCTGTACCTCCTTCACATTTCTAGGACTTGGCCAATCCTTGATGGCTTGGGTTTTGCTTCCATCCATACTAATTCCTTGTGTAGACAGTACATACCCCAGAAATTGAATTTCGGTCCTATGGAATTCACACTTTTCAAGTTTGATGTAAAGATGATTTTGTCTTAGACGTTCCAAGACCATTCTCACATGTCCATGATGTTCCTCTGTGGAGTTAGAAAAAATTAGAATATCATCCAAATAAATTACCACGAATGTATCTAGGAGATCCCTGAAGATGTCATTCACCAAGTGTTGGAAAGTGGCTGGGGCGGTACTCAGACCAAAAGGCATAACTAGATATTCAAAGTGTCCATAGCGTGACCTGAATGCAGTCTTCCATTCATCCCCAGGTCTAATACGGACTAAGTTATAGGCCCCACGAAGATCTAGTTTAGAAAAAATTTTGGCATGTCGCACTCTCTCCAATAACTCAGGGATTAAAGGCAATGGATAACGGTTTCTAATAGTAACCTTATTGAGTTCCCTATAGTCTACGCATGGTCTCAGAGATCCATCTTTCTTCTTTACAAAGAAGATGGGTGCACCTGCAGGAGATGAAGAGGGGCGTATGAAGCCCTTGGCTAGATTTTCATCTGTGTAATCCTTTAAAGCCTTTAGCTCGGGCCCCGCCAGGGGGTAGATCTTACCAAAAGGTATCTCTGCTCCAGGCAATAATTCAATTGGACAATCATATGGACGGTGAGGAGGAAGCTGGTCAGCGTTCTTCTTGTCACATAAATCCACATAGTCCTGGTATACAGCTGGTAGTTCAGGGACTGACATGATTCCTTTAGGAACAGAGCAAGCTGAAACTTTTGGACTCATCTGTTTCTCTGGAAAGTGTAATTCCTTGGTCTCCCAGTTAATGGTAGGATTCTGAGCCTGCAGCCATGGTAGCCCTAGAATAATGGGAAAGTGGGGAGAAGAGATAAGCATAAAGGACAGTTTCTCTTGATGATCTTTACCCATAAGAACCCTCAAAGGCTCTGTTTCCTGATCCACTGGTCCAGAGGTCAGCAGGGAGCCATCCACAGTTTCCATCTGTATTGGAGTAGCCTTCTTCACTGAACGTATTCCCTGTTTCAGAGCAAAGGAGACATCCATAAAATTTCCACTTGCCCCTGAGTCGATCATAGCAGAGCTAGACACCCAAGCTGAGTCAACCCAGAGTTTGATGGAAAGAAAGCAATGAGAATTGTTTTTCTTACAACTCAGCTGGGACACCGCTGAGGAAACTTGAAAAATGGCAGCGTTTACACAGTCAACGTCCTCAGAGGTAACGGAGTTTAAGTCCGAGAAATCAAGATCTGTTGCTGCAGATCTCTCTGGAGCCTGAGGCTCGGACCTGACAGATCCCCTCTCGCAACACTCACAATGAATGAGTGCTGCAGTAGTCTTATGAGAACGGCTGGGGCAGTTTATAATGAAATGCCCTGACTTACCACAATAGAAACATAGATTCTCCTTAAAACGATGTTCCTTGCGTGCATCACTAACCCGTCGTTGTAAAGAGTCTACCTGCATGGGTTCAGGTTCAGGTTCCCGTGTAATCCTACTCAAAGGTTCCTTAGCTGGAGAGGAAGGTAGGAAAAGGTTAGTGCGATTGCTTTCGAACCATCTCTCTTGCCTGCGTTCAGTCAGACGAGTATCAATACGGATGCAGTAATTAATAAAGTCACCTAACGCAGTGGGAGGGTCGGCACGAGCAAGTTCATCCTTAATCAGTGGAGATAACCCCTTTCGAAAAATAGATTTTTTGGCGGAACTGTCCCAGGTGGTATCAAGGGCCCATCTCCTGAAATCCAAGGCATATTCAGCTACCGAGTGCTTACCTTGGCGCAAAACTAACATGGCTGCTTCAGCTGTTGCACCTCGATTGGGGTCATCAAACACCTGCCCCATGGCTGAAATAAAATCATCAAGGTGATTCAAACAATCATCCTCAGTCTCAATCAGAGGGTTTGCCCACATTAAAGCCTTGTTGGTAAGCAACATAATTATAGTAAGCACCTTAGATCGTTCAGTGGGAAATTGTGAAGCATGTGCAGAAAAAAAAAGATTGCATTGATTAATAAATCCCCTGAATTTCTCACGTTCACCGCCAAAACGAAAAGGGGGCAACTTGGGAATCCCAGCACTCGGGGCTACGGCAGGAGCCTGGACTCGCCCCTCTAGAACCTCAATCCTGGCTCGCAAATCCTGGGTAGTCTGTCCAACCACTTGCAAATTGTGATTATTGAGGTCCTGTAGATTTGTAAAACGGGTCTTTATATTCTGCAAATCTGCAAGGATATTATCAGTCACTCCGCAAAGTTCCTTTATGCGGGCCTCCATTTTCCAGATCTTTTAAGACAGGATTACTGGAAGAAGAGGAGAGAAAAAAAACAATAGTGTTCACCTGTGGCAACACTGCAGAGAGAAAAAAAAATTAAGGGAACTGCTCACCTGGAATGGTTGTGAGAAGTCACAACCACTATCATCACAGAAAGTTTCAACCAGACATCTGATATCCAGAGTTACAGCAGACAAAAAAGAGAAAAGAAAGGAAAAAAAAAAAACAATAGTGTTTACCTGTGGTAACACTGCAAAAAGAAAAAACTTAAGGGAATTGCTCACCTGGAATGGTTGTGAGAAGTCACAACCACTGTCATCACAGAAAGTACAACCGGACGTCTGATATCCACAGTACAGCAGACACAGCCTTCCAGACCCAGCAGACACTAACGTTTTGGCTTCAGAATCTTGTAATGTATGTAGTACAGTTCATATAGCGTCTTGTGCTTGGGTGCGATGAAAACACAGGAGTCACAGGTTTGATATAGAAAAGTCCTGTATTACTTCATACAAGTTGGCAGAAATAGTCACACAGTTTGCAGACACAGAAACAGGAGACACAGCAGGCCAGAGTAATCCAAGCTCAGCAATCACTCTCCAATACAGATTCAGGATCTTCTTCTCTGTTACCGTAAGTCCATGCAAACGTGGGTCTTTTAAAGAGCAGGGTTCAGAGTCCACAAGTGCTTCAGAGTTCCTCAGCAGGAATAGCTGGAGTACAAGGTCCAAGGCTTACAGGAGTCAAGTCACAGGTTCACTGCAGGCTAGATTCTGAAGCACTGATTGCTCAGCTGTGGCCGCTCAAGAAGCAAAGGAGAGAACCAGGGCGGGAACATGCAAGCTGGAAACTCCATTTTGACTGAGGGCAAGATAGCTGCAGCAAGACAGAAAGTAAAATGGCTGACGAACAAACTGAGTTTCAGGAATATATACATAGAACCTTACACCGTCAAAGACTGGGATGCCCCACTCCCTCCTGATAAGGAACCAAAATGGGAAACCTGGAAGCAGTCCTTGTGTGCCTTGGATGAGATCCACATACCAAGATGCTACGCCATAACCTCACTTGCCGCTAGCACTAGGACAGAACTCCATGTGTTCTCGGATGCATCCACGGAGGCCATTGCAGCCGTTGCCTATCTGAAGGTGACGGGATCCGACAATAAAGGCTAAGTTGGCTCCCAAGCCTGACCACACTATTCCCAGGCTCGAACTCTGTGGGACTGTGCTTGCGTTAGAACTCGCAGACTTTATACAGCATGAGCTGGACACCAACATAGATGACGTACAATACTACACTGACAGTAAGGTTGTCTTAGATTACATCCACAACCAAACAAGGCGCGTCTAGGTGTATGTCAGTAACCGCATCGAGAGAATAAGGAGGTCTTCCAAGCCTGAGCAGTGGCACTATATCCCATCTGAGCTTAATCCAGCGGACCACGCCACTAGACCTATGCCTATAAGTTCCTTTGCTAACTCTTCTTGGCTTTCAGGTCCAAAGTTTCTGCTGGAACAGAAAGGAAGTGAACGTGTCCAGGAAGACTTCAGCATCCAGGGTCCAGGAAGACTTCAGCATCCAGGATCCGGAAAACGATCCAGAAGTCCGCTCCGAGGTCAGTGCTCTGGCGACGAACACTAAACCAACCTCCAGCCTCGGTTGCCAGCGCTTCGAACGCTTCTCCAACTGGATGAAACTCGTCAAGACCATCACAAGGTTAGTCCACATCTTATCACGACTCACATGGAGACAAAGACTGTCATGGTTGGCACGTCTGCCATAAACCGCTCTCTACCGCGGACATTCTGGTAGGATGAACGATGAGCAGAACACTGCACCGGTACTTCGTCCATTGGATTACCGTTGGGTCGGAGATAGTTTGGCCTACTGCGGTTTCTCTGATCCGAACATGGGTTTCCTTTGGATTACCTCAGGAACTGACATAAAGACGTTCATTTACCTTGGTTCGAAGTTATTATTGCATTTCATGCATGTTTATGTTTGTTTTTTCTAGGTTGTTGGACTTCATTTCAAATGCACTAGTATAGTGAAATCCCTTACGGAATTTCAGACGGGGAGTGTGCTGTTCCGTTTGTCTGGGTTATGTATTGTATTATTTCCATGCTGTGTATAATCTATTCTTTCATGCTCTCTGCTGTCACCTGGTGGCCCTTTCTGTGTGACAGCCTGTAACTAATTAATTCTGGTACATGCCTTTCACTTCCTGTGCTGAGGTCACTGCTTCTTCCCTGTTAGCAGCCATTTGCTTTGTTAGTTCTTTATGGGAGAGACACGCTTTGCACCGAGTTGTGAAAGGAATCAGTTTTCGACCACCACCACCCCATACATTCTCGCTGCTCACACTTGCAGCCATACTTGGTGCTACATCTTCCTGCACCTCGTTTCACCTGCATTTCTGGAAAAGTTACTGTATACCAATCATATGATGTATGTCCAGATTTCCAAATAAACAAGTCTGGACTTCACAATCCCTGGTGTGCATCATCTCTCCGGACGCTGAACAGCAGTGGTCCTGTCTGCTCTGCATGAGGAAGCGGAAGGTAGGAAAACTATCCCAGCCCCAATCAACTTCACCTCCATTCGCCTCATGTGGGGACAGAACACAAGAGATTTTAAAGAAATATAAAAATGCATTGAACAAGAAGACTAAATTGTGATGGACAAAAACTGTACTACAAAATTATTGGGAACAAAAAATAATACAACGTGGCCTATGAATTCAGGTTCATCCAACCTTTGATTTGGAGGCTGAAAATTAAGTTCAAAGGTGGACACTAGCAGCTAATACATGTTCATTGGAGTTTATACAGATAATAACTGAAAAAAATACCCTGACTTTGAGCAACTTAGAGGAAGAAATTGCTGATTTACAAAGAAAACTTCAGTTGCAAATGACAGCAGCTAATTTTCAGGATGCTATAACTAATTTAGAGAAATTTAGGTATACCTGACAGGAGCCCATACATTCTATATCTACAATAATATATACCTGACAGGAGCCCATACAGTCTATATCTACAATAATATATACCTGACAGGAGCCCATACAGTCTGTATCTACAGTATTATATACCTGACAGGAGCCCATACGGTCTATATCTACAGTAATATATACCTGACAGGAGCCCGTACAGTCTATATCTACAGTAATATATACCTGACAGGAGCCCGTACAGTCTATATCTACAATAATATACACCTGACAGGAGCCTGTACAGTCTATATCTACAGTAATATATACCTGACAGGAGCCCATACAGTCTATATCTACTGCAATATATACCTGACAGGAGCCCATACAATCTATATCTACAGTAATATATACCTGACAGGAGCCCATACAGTCTATATCTACAGTAATATATACCTGACAGGAGCCCATACAGTCTATATCTACAGTAATATATACCTGACAGGAGCCTGTACAGTCTATATCTACAGTAATATATACCTGACAGGAGCCCGTACAGTCTGAGTCTATATTACATAATATACCTGAAGGCATATTATATTCAGTAATTATACGAAGGCTACAGTTTTAAATATATTACTGAAGGAGCGTACAGTTATATTAAAATATCGACAGGAGCCTACAGTCTATATTACATTTATACTGACAGGGCCGTACTATATTACAAATAACGAGGGCCTACGTCTTATTACGTTATTATGAGAGCCTCAGTTATTTCAAAATCGAGGAGCGTACAGTCTTCTCAATATATATCTGCGGAGCCTACAGTCATTCATATTATACTGACAGGAGCCTACAGTCTTATACGTAATATACGAGAGGTACAGTCTATATCTAATAATATAACCTGACAGAGCCACAGTCTATATACTAATTATCTGAAGGGCGTACGTTATCATATACTGAGAGCCTACCTATATCTACTATTATGAAGGCGACATCTATCTAAGTAAATATCTGACAGGAGCATCAGTCTATATACTAATTACTGAAGGACGACGTTATCACATTATATACTGACGGAGCCCTATCTATTTACATATATAACTGACAGGAGCCACGTTATTATTATATCTGACAGGAGCACGCTATTCATATTTACTGACAGGACCGTACAGTCTATATCTACAGTAATATATACTGACGGAGCCCGTACATCTATATCTACAGTAATTATCTGACAGGAGCCTAAGTCTATATCACATAATATATACTGACAGGAGCCCGTAAGTCTATATCTACAGTAATATACTGAGGAGCCTACAGTCTATTTACATATATTACCTGACAGGAGCGTACAGTCTATATCTACAAATATATACTGACAGGAGCCCATACAGTCTATATTACAATAATATATACTGACAGGAGCCTACTCTTATTCGTATATATACTGAGGAGCCGTACAGTCTATATCTACATAATATATACTGACAGGAGCCGTACGTCTATATTACAGTAATATATACTGACGGACCCGTACAGTCTTACTACAGTAATATTACTGACAGGAGCCCTACAGTTTCTACAGTATATATACTGACAGGAGCGTACGTCTATATCTACATATTTACTGACGGAGCCGTCAGTCATATTACAAATTACCTGACGGAGCGTAAGTCTTATCTCATATATTACTGACAGGGCCGTAATTATTTATTATATACTGACGGAGCTAAGTCTTATTACGTATATACGACAGAGCGTCTTATTCACATATATACGCAGGAGCCGTACATCTATATTACAGTAATATATACTGCAGGAGCGTACAGTCTATATTACATATATATCTGACAGGAGCCATACGTCTTTCTACAGTATTATACTGGGGCTAGTTATCGTTATACTGAGGGTAAGTCATATTCAAAATATCGACGGGCTCGTCTTATTAAGTATATTACTGACAGGAGCGTCAGTCTATTACAAATATCTGAAGGGCTGTAGTCTTATTATAAATTACTGACAGGAGCTACAGTTTATCATATATATACTGACAGGGCCCGTACATCTTTACAATTACTGACAGGAGCCCGTACAGTCTTTCTACTTTATACCTGCAGGAGCCGTACATCTATATTACATATATACTGACAGGAGCCGTACAGTCTATACTACATAATATATACTGACAGGAGCCTACAGTCTATATTACATAATATATACTGAGGAGCCTACAGTCTTATACATAATATATACCTGACAGGAGCCTACAGTCTATTTACAGTAATATATACTGACAGGAGCCATACAGTCTTATCTACATAATATATACCTGACAGGAGCTACAGTCTATATCTACATAATATATACCTGACAGGAGCCTACATCTATATCTACAGTAATATATACCTGACAGGAGCCGTACATCTATATCTACAATAATATATACCTGACAGGAGCCCGTACAGTCTATATCTACATAATATATACTGACAGGAGCCTACAGTCTATATTACAATAATATATACCTGACAGGAGCCTGTACAGTCTATATCTACAATAATATATACCTGACAGGAGCCCATACAGTCTATATTACAGTAATATATACCTGACAGGAGCCGTACATCTATATCTACAGTAATATATACTGACAGGAGCCGTACAGTCTATATCTACATAATATATACCTGACAGGAGCCGTACATCTATATACATAATATATACTGAAGGAGCGTACGTCTTCTACAGTAATATTACCGAAGGAGCGTACAGTCTATATCTCAGTAATATATACTGACAGGAGCCTACGTCTATATCTCAGTAATATATCCTGACGGAGCTACATCTATATTACATAATATACACTGCAGGAGCCTACAGCTATATCTACAGTAATTATACCTGAAGGAGCCCGTATCTTATCTACAGTAATATATACCTGACAGGAGCGTACAGTCTATATTACAGTATATATACCTGACAGGACCGGTACGTCTATATCTCAATAATTTACCTGACGGAGCCATACATCATTCTACAGTAATATATACCTACAGGAGCCATACAGTCTATATCTACAGTAATATATACCTGACAGGAGCCCATACAGTCTATATCTACAGTAATAATACCTGACAGGAGCCGTACAGTCTATATCTACAGTAATAATACCTGACAGGAGCCGTTACAGTCTATATAACAAGTAAATATATACCTGACAGGAGCCCATACAGTCATATCTACATAATATATACCTGACAGGAGCCCATACAGTCTATATCTACAGTAATATATCCTGACAGGAGCCCATACAGTCTATATCTACAGTAATATATACCTGACAGGACCGTACAGTCTATATATACAATAATATATACCTGACAGGAGCCGTAACAGTCTATATCTACAGTAATATATACCTGACAGGAGCCGTACAGTCTATATCTACAATATAATATACCTGACGGAGCCCAGTACATCTATATCTACAGTAATATATACATGACAGGAGCAGTACATCTATATCTACAATAATATATACCTGACAGGAGCCCGTACAGTCTATATCTACAGTAATATATACCTGACAGGAGCCCGTACAGTCTATATTACAATAATATATACCTGACAGGAGCCTATACAGTCTATATCTACATAATATATACCTGACAGGAGCCAGTACAGTCTATATCTACAATAATATATACCTGACAGGAGCCTGTACAGTCTATATCTACAATAATATATACCTGACAGGAGCCCTACAGTCTATATCTACAGTAATATATACCTGACAGGAGCCCGTACATCTATATCTACAATAATATATACCTGACAGGAGCCCGTCAGTCTATATTACAGTAATATATACCTGACAGGAGCCGTACAGTTATATCTACATAATATATACCTGTAAGGAGCCGTACAGTCTATATCTACAATAATATATACCTGACAGGAGCCCATACAGTCTATATTACAATAATATATACCTGACAGGAGCCACGTACAGTCTATATCACGTAAGTATATTACCTGAAGGAGCCTGTACAAGTCTATATCTACATAATATATACCTGACAGGAGCCCGTACAGTCTATATTCATATATACCTACAGGACCGTCAGTCATATTACAGTAATATATCCTGAAAGAACGACAGTCTATATCAACAGTAATATACTGACAGGAGCCCGTACAGTCTATATCTACATAATTATAACCTGACAGGGCCCTACAGTCTAATCTACAATAATATATACCTGACAGGAGCCCTACAGTCTATATTACATAATATATCTACAGGACCGAGCATTCACAGTATATTACCGAAGATCCTACAAGCATACAGTTATATTACTAAAACCTACAGGACTACAGTTAATACTACAGGACCCTACAGCATTACAGTATATACTACAGAACTACCGCTATACACAGTAATATATCTACAGGATATAACTCAATACCGTACATTATTATAATAGACCTACAGTCCCTACAGTATATATACTAATAACCGTACAGTCATATACAATAATATAACCTACAGGAGCCGTACAGTCTATATCTACAATAATATATACCTGAAGAGCCATACAGTCTATAGTAATAATATATACCTGACAGGAGCCCATCAGTCATTCTACATAATAATAATACGGAGCGACAACTACATATATACTACAGACTTACTAGGGTCAATATCTACAGTAATATATACCTGACAGGAGCCTACAGTCTTTTCTACAGTAATATATACCTGACAGGAGCCCATACAGTCTATATCTACAATATAATACCTGACAGGAGCCCATACAGTCTATATCTACAATATATATACTGACAGGAGCCCTACATATATCTACGTAATATATACCTGACAGGAGCCGGTACAGTCTATATCTACAATAATATAACCTGACAGGAGCCTGTACAGTTATATCTACAATAATATATACCTGACAGAGCCCATACAGTCTATATCTACAGTAATATATACCTGACAGGAGCCCGTACACTCTATATCTACATAATATATACCTGACAGGAGCCCGTACAGTCTATATCTACAGTAATATAATACCTGAGGAGCAGCGTTATACAGTCATATACTACGACAGTACCTGACAGTCTACTC
>JARQOD010007444.1:0-39184 GCA_033576555.1 Oophaga sylvatica | reverse complement strand
CCCAGTGGAGGACAACTCATGGGAACCGGTCAATAACGTTAATGCTCCTCGCTTGCTCCGTCAGTTTCATCAGAGGTACCCACACAAGCCTGGTCTGAGGTCATCCGGAGGTTGTCCCTAAGGGGGGAGTAATGTAAGGTTCTGTGTACATGTTCCTGAAACTCAGTTTGTTCGTCAGCCATTTTACTTTCTGTCTTGCTGCAGCTATCTTGCCCTCAGTCAATATGGAGTTTCCAGCTTGCATGTTCCCGCCCTGATTCTCTCCTCTTGCTTCTTAAGCAGCCACAGCTGAGCAATCAGTGCTTCAGAATCAAGCGTGCAGTGAACCTGTGACCTGACTCCTGTAAGCCTTGGACTTGTACTCCAGTTATTTCCTATTGTGGAACTTTGGAACACTCGTGGACTTTGGAACCTTGCTATTTTGATAAATCCACGTTTGCATGGACTTCGGTAACAGAGAAGAGATCCTGAACCTGTTGTGGAGAGTGATTGCTGAGCTTAAGTTACTCTGGCCTGCTGTGTCTCCTGCTTTTGTATCTGCAAACTGTGTGACTATTATTACCACTTGTATGAAGTAATACAAGACCTTCTATATCAAACCTGTGACTCCTGTGTTTTCATCGCACCCAAGCACAAGACACTATATGAACTGTACTACTTACATTACATTGTAACAGTGCAGGGGCAATATAGCGATGCTATTTCAACCAACGAACTCTGGCTTTTTTTCTTTTGATGCACAACTGGCACAGTGTAAATGGCGTATAATATTTCCCTGTTAAAAATACTTTGCAGAATTATTATCGCAGGAAAATGTGCCCACCTCAGATGGACTTGTTATAGTGCAGGATGTCATGATCCAGTCCAGAGTTTGTTTTCTGCTGTCTTCTCTCTGGTCTGGTCATGCAAGGGTTAATCCCCTCTGCCTCATTTTGGAGCTGGCTGGTCTATTTCAGTCCGCTGCAGCCTGCGGGCCTACGTCAGCTATAGTTCATGCTTCCAGGCTAGATCCACTGACTTCCTGTATTTGTGTATGACTTTGCCTGATCTCTGGACTCCTTCTTTTGTTTTCCATCTCTGATACCAAGCTTCCCGACTGGCTTTTTGACCCTCTGGCTTGTACCCCGACTACGTCTTATGCCTCACGTTTTGGATACTATGTTCCCAGTAGGCTCTGACTTTCTGGCTTTTCCCTGACTACATGCATTGCTGTGACCTGTGGTACTTCTACTCCTGACAGTTTCTGACTTTGGCTAGTCTGACCATTCTTTCATTACCTGTGACACCTGTGCTGCTGCTCTGTGTAACTTTTCTGTGTGTGTGCAACCTCTCTTCCCTCATCAGCACCCCCTGGTGGAGGTTGCGCTTTACTGCACTACATAGTAACATAGTTATTAAGGTTGAAGGAAGACTTTAAGTCCATCTAGTTCAACCCATATCCTATCCTAACCTGCCCTAACATGTTGATCCAGAGGAAGGCAAAAAAAACCCCAAGTGGCAAACAGTAAGCTTCACATTGGGGAAAAAAATTCCTTCCCGACTCCACATACGGCAATCAGACTAGCTCCCTGGATCAACGCTGTATCTAGGAAACTAGTGAATATAGCCTGTAATATTATACTTTTCAAGAAAGGCATCCAGTCCCCTCTTAAATTTTAGTAAGGAATCACTCATTACAACATTAGACGGCAGAGAGTTCCATAGTCTCACTGCTCTTACAGTAAAGAATCTGCATCTGTGATTATGGCTAAACCTTCTTTCCTCCAGACGTAGAGGATGCCCTCTCGTCCCCGTCACAGGTCTAAGAGTAAAAAGATCATTAGATCTGCTGCAGTATATTACACAGGAGCAATATAGCAATGCTATTTCTAACCAAGTCTGGCTTTTTTATTTTGATGCACAACTGGTGCAGTATAAATACCATATAATATTTCCCTGATGAAAACAATTTGCAGGATTACTATCACAGGAAAATGTGACCACCTCAAATTAACTTCTTACACTGCAGGAGCAATATAGCGATGCTATTGATAACCAACCAAGTCTGGCTGTATGCTTTTGATGCACAACTGGTGCAGTATAAATAGCATATAATATTTCCCTGTTGAAAAAAATTGCAAATGAGCAAAAAGAATATTACTAGCCCTGAGAACTTTTTTTGGCATATGCTGCAGCAGAAAGGGTGTGCAATTAGCCTTATACTGTCCTTCACTATCCATTCAGCACAATCTCTCCCTAAGTGCTGCTATCAACAGTCTGAATACTGATTATAATTAGGCCTAATAAGGGCTGTTATTGCAGTTGAAAGAAAGATTATAAGTGTCTAATCCCTGTCTATGCACAGCTACAATTCTGTCCCTAGCTCAGCAGTGCAGCAACTGTCACTACTCTGCCTTTGTCCGTTGGTACACTGTGACAAGCATGGCGTTATATAGATCCGATGACGCTATGCGGCCAGCCAATCACAGTAATGCCACAACCAAGATGGCTATGGAATTGCAGTGACTGGCATGCAATCCTCACATGTTTATTGGTTGTCTAAGAAGCACCAAATATGCAGGGCAGGGACTCTAGCTTGTGCTCGAGCATTCAAAAATATTTGCCGAGTAATGAGAATCTCAAGCACACTGATGCTCGAGCGATCAATAAGCAGTGATGAGCACGCTCGCTTATCACTAATCAAATCCCTACAAGAAGCATCCATACATTGCTCATTCAACAATCCCATTTCTTTGCCTACTTAAACAGTCGCTGCTGACATTTAAACATAAATCTTTGCATGCGGATCAGTTGGAAATGGAGGAAGACATGAAACAGGGTGATACTACCCAATCCAGCCGCATCTCATCTGTTCAGTGCAAAGTGGGTAACAATGAGGAGGTGTAGGCTGAGGAAGAGGAGGAGGAACAGGATCTGGTGGCTAGCATAACAGAGGCCAATACCCACAACACCTTTGTCCTGTCTCTCCTTCGTGAATGGGGTGATAAGGGCAATGAGGAGTAAGAGAGGGAGGAGGAGCAGATGAAGAGTAATCATCATTTTGGAGACAGGGAAGTGTTGGTTGTAGGGAGGTTGGAGCATATGGCCAACTTTGTGTACCACTGCCTTTCCTGTGACCATCGCATTACATTCATCTTGGGCAAAAGTAGCACCCACACTACAAGGAGAACTTTGCAACTCTTCTTCCTGAGGAGGTCAGGTCTTCTAAAAGTTGCTATACCAGAAGGCCATTGTCGAAAAAATTCCCATCAGACAACGATAGTGGCATGGGGTAAGCTTCCTTTCCCAACCAAGGAGGAGAGATAAGGGAGACACTCTCCAGGTACAGCTGAGGCAGGGGTATACTGTCAAAGCTCTGGTCCAATTTGATAGCACCCTCCCAGTATTCATGCCATAATGACTGGTTATTTTGACTAGGAGGGAAAAGTTTTAAAAGATGGTCAAGCAGTACCTGGTCCACCAAACCAGCATACTCCCTAATTGCTCTGCGTCCTTCAGGTATTGATACTCAAAGCTGGACCCCTGGCATGAGCTTTCCCTCTATGCATTGGAGCTGTCACTCTGCCCTGCTGCTAGCATCTTATTTGAGTGGATTTTTAGTGCCATAGGGATTTCAAAATAGACAGATGCTTTTGTCTGTCAACAGAAAGAGCTGACAGGCTCACTCTGATAACAATGAACAAAGCCTGGCTTTCACCTGAAATTTACACACCACCAGATGATAGCAGCACATAAAGTGTTTTTAATGTTCTATATTTGAATGAGGACCGCCAGTTGTTTCCTTCTAGGGTCTATGGATGACCCTACTTACATTTTTTTACTGGCTTTGCACTTTGTGCAAAACCTATTTGAGTGTAAGAGTACCACAACTACACTTTGTTCACAATATTTGAATGAAGCAAAACAGTTGGTGTCTTCAAGGGTGTATGTATGACCCTGCTTTTAATTTTTGGCAGGATTTGTACTTAGTGCAAAGCCTTTATGAGTCTATGACTATTAACACATGACAATTTGAACAGAATGTGTGTGAGTCCCACCTTTATGTCTAATACAGGGTGTATTTAAGTACCTCTGAGACCCTAATTTTTGGCAGTTCTTGCTTCCATAAATTACACTGAAATTTCCAATTTTTTAACTAAAAAATTCAATTTTGGGTTACTTATATTATATATATATTTTTAAGTCCTTTTTAAATTTTGCCTTATATACAAGTCATTATACCGGAAAAAATGCTTCTTAACATTTTTTTCCTGTAAAATTCAATTTCTCGCTGATTTTGAATGTTTTATTGTTAGTCTTTAAAATGGAGTAAGACTATGACACCATTTTTCTCAGCAGAGATCTGGGAGTCAGAGATACTTCCAAGGGTGTTCCTCATACCACCAGAGCTAGATGGGAACTATGAGGCCATTAAAGAGGCCCTGATGAGGAAATACAACCTAACCCCAGAAGTGTATCGGAGAAAGTTCAGGAACCTACAACGAAAATCAACTGACAGCTATGCGGATGTCGTGTGGGCCTTCTCCTTTCTTCCATCTGTACCTTTAACCCAATCCCACCTCTACCCTCCCTTATCCTCCCCTCTTTTGAAGTCCACTCTGTCCACATCTACTCTCCCTCCAACCTCCAAGTGACCGTCATATACCGAACACCAGGCCCGACCACTGTCTTTAATGACCAATTCTCCACCTGGCTTCTTCACTTTCTCTCTATTGACATTTCTACAATCATCATGGGTGACTTCAACATCCCCATTGACACCCACCAGTCGGCAGCCTCCAAACTCCTGTCGTTTACTTCATCTTTTGGACTTACCCAGTGGTCCTCCTCAGCCACCCACACAGACGGACATACATTAGACCTGGTCTTCACCCATCTCTGCTCTCTATCTAACTTCACAATCTCCCCTCTCCCTCTATCTGACCATTGTCTACTCACTTTCTCAACCCTGTTCTCCTCACCTGTCACCCATGTCCAGCAACATGCGCACCCCCGCAGAAACCTCGCACTCCTAGACACTCGCACACTCTCTGACTCTACTACTGTCCTCCATATCTCCACTCCACGACACAGACACTGCCACTAACTTCTACATTACCACTCTTGCATCAGCCATCGACTCAGTTGCCCCTGTCATGCGTAGCAGAGTGCGACGAATCAATAGACAACCCTGGCGCAATAACATCACTAAAAAGCTTCAGCAAGTATCCAGAATTGCAGAAGAAAGCGTACTCGCAAGACGACTTCACTTCATTCAGACATGCAACACTCGCATTCAAATCAGCTCTCACTCTGCTAAACAGGCCTATGTTACATCCCTTGTATCTTCCACATCCCACAACCCCAAATAGTTGTTCAACTCTTTTAACTCCCTCCTCGACCCAAAACTGCCCCCTTCGACTTCCCTAATCTTTGCCGAGGACTTTGCCACACAGTTCAAAAATAAGATAGACCAAACAAGGCAAGTCTTTGTTGTCCCACCACCACAATCCCTTTGTATGCCAGACCAATGCCCTAACCCCATAATTTCACTCTCCAAAATCACTGAAGGAGAGCTTGCTCATCTTCTCTCCAAATCACACCTCACCACTTTTGCACTTGACCCCATCCCATCCCACCTCCTCCCTAACCTCACCACTACACTAATCCCATCCCTAAACCATGTCTCCAAGAGTTTTTTTATTTTATTTTGGCAAATAGAGTTGAATACTGGCCAAGTGCGGCTGTTATAGTTGTCTAGTCATCCAAAGGTATGGGAAAGTACTGTGTGATCAAGGCCTGGCTCATTTTAAGGAATGTTATGTTTTACATGTTGGATGTGGACAGGTGGATGTGCTCACCTCTACTGTGCAAAACTGAAAGTACACTTGCAGCAGGGCAGACCAGCACCTCCAAGGCAAAAAGGGCAAGCTCAGGCCATGTGCCTCCTGCTAATAAGGACCATATCAGATGGTGGTGTCGAATGTTGTTTGTGCTTATAAAGTTTTGCCACATTTCCATCATGCTAACCCTGCCTTCTGAGGTGTTGGTGGTGCCCCAGCTGCATTGGCGACTTCCTCAGATTCATGTTCGGATTCCCGAGCATTTTTCCTGTAAATCGGCAAAAGTCAGTCAAAGTTCCGTAAATGACCGAGTTCACTAAGGGATCTTTCAGATGTCAATGTTCCCGGTAGCAACACGGGCCGCAAAACTTCCCACACACCTGCACACTGATAACACACATATGATATCCCTGTGTCATCAGTATTGCATATACCAGTGCCTGGGAACTAGCGGTACTGTTCGTGTTGTTCCCCAGCGCCGGGTGCTGAAGTGAAAACAGCTCACATCATGGTACCCTGGTCGCACTGCGATCAGCGCTAGCTGGAGACAATGTTGAGAGTTGTATTCAACTGTTAACAGCGAGATCAAGCAGAAACTGATGGGAGCATTCATCAGCCACCGGCTGCACTTTTAATAAATAAATAATAATAATAAAAAATGACTTGGGGTTCCCCTGTATTTTTGATAACCAGCCAGGTAAAAGTGACAGCTTTGAACTGCAACACTCAGCTGTCAGCTTGAGCAAGGTTGGTTATCAAGAATAGAGGGGTCCACATGCCGTATTTTTTAATTATTTAAGTAAGTAATTTAAAAAAAAAATGGGTGGTGTCCCCCCTGTTTTTGCCAACTAGCCAAGCTAATGCAGACAGCTGGGGCTGGCATTCTCAGGCTAGTAAGGGGCTATGGGTATTGGTCCCCCCAGCCTAAAAATAGCAGCCCAGAGCAGCCTCAGAAATGGCGCATCTATTAGATGCACCAATTCTGTCACTTTGAACGACTCTTCTTACTTGCCCTGTGATGTCTGAGAGGTGTCTGTAAGACTCCTATGCTTTGCTAACCCTAAAGTTATATTGTATATAAACACACAACCAGAACAAAGTCCTTTAACTGAAAGAATGACAAAGACTCCTTTAATGAATGTAAATTAACCCATACTCATGTCATCACCCAGTCCACAGAAGCCATGGTCTCCTGTAACAGAATTAAAATAATAAACCACAATATTCCTTACCTGTAGGCTGAGAAGATAATACTCCATTTGTCCCTTGACAGGTCTATCCCTGCAACATCTAGAGGGCAGGTTGAATTGTTGGATGATGCGACTATACAGCCTGCCATCCAGCAGAGACACTGAGATGCAAGTGCTACCGCTGCCGAGTATCTCTCAATGAACTCCTATGACCTGACTGACATCACGGTGAGCATGAGAAAGTTCTCATGATAACAGTGACATCAGAAAGGTCCTCGGAGTTCACAGCTAATGAACTCAGTTCAACTCACTGATGTCAGCGTGAGCGCCATGGGAAAAGTTGTAACGGAGCTCGCGCTGACCTCAATGAGACCTTTATTCGTTGGCTGTGAACTCTGTTATGTTTCGGTAGCTGAGGAGTGCAGGTAAAAAAGGCAATACACCAGAGCAGTTGGAATCTATGAGATTGCAGTACCCTGACTAACCACCACAACTAGAGGCAGCCGTGGAGCGTTCCTACGTTGGTCCTAGATGCCTCGTCACAGCCTGAGAAACTAACTACACCTAAAGATAGAAATAGGAAAGCTATCTGCCCCGGAGCAGAACCCCAAAGATAATAGAAAGCCCCCAAACATGTAATGGCTGTTAGACAAGATGAAATACTGACACAGAAAGAAAATAGTATGAGCAAACGCTGGGGCCCAAACTATCTAAATAGAAAAGGATAGGAAGGGTACTTACTGCAATCCCAGAAAACCCTGAAAAGCACCAATTCTACTAATTTCAAAAATACCTGAGATCACACGACCTCTACCACCTAAATTAGTTCTCTGGTGTAACAAAATCAAAACAGCAGCCACTGAAAAAAAAACTGGAAAAAGCAAAAGTACAAACATCAGTGGCTGAACCAAACTGAGAGGGCAAAAGCCCCGGAGGGGACCCTGAAGGCCCCCACAGAAGTGCAAGACAAAATGCAAAAATATAGCACAAAAACAAAAAGAAGAAAATGTCTTATCTGTTAGCAGGAGATGCAGACACGACACAGCAGGCTACAAGGGAAACAGGAATGAAGGATTCAGACCAGAACAATTGATCACCGGCAACCCTGATGGGAAGGTGACTCCCTTATATAAGACCAGTCAGTAACACCTGATTCCCAGTCCTCACAATCTTCACTGGACAGACCAGCACCGCTTGTAACCACCAGAGGAAGCCTCTGCTCAGAACTCATCTCAAACCCATTATCAACAGTACCCCCCCCCTTGAGGAGGGGTCACCGAATCCTCATTTGAGCAACCAGGTCGGTCAGGATGAGTTCTATGATATGCACGGATGAGTCTCCTAGCATGGATGTCCGAAGCAAACACCCAAGAATTGTCTTCCTGACCATAACCTCTCCATTTAACCAAATACTGGAGTTTCCGTCTAGAAAAACGAGAATCTAATATTTTCTCAACCACATACTCCAGATTGCCCTCAACCAAAACAGGGTCAGGAGGCACAGCAGCAGGAACCACTGGCTCAACAAACCTCTTCAACAAGGACTTGTGGAACACGTTATGGATCTTAAATGTCCCTGGAAGAAGCAAACGAAAAGAAACAGGATTAATAATCTCCATGATCTTATAAGGTCCAATGAACCTAGGCTTAAATTTAGGAGATGCTACTCTCATAGGAATATTCTTTGAGGACAACCAGACCAAGTCCCCCACTTTAAACCGAGGACCATCAGTCCTATGCCGGTTAGCAAACCGCTGGGCCTTCTCCTGAGAGAGGGACAACCTCTCCACTACCTGGTCCCAAATCTGTTGCATACGCTCCACAACAGAGTCAACACCTGGACAGACAGAAGCCTCCGTCTGTCCTGAAGAAAATCGAGGGTGAAACCCAGAATTACAGAAAAACGGAGACATCAAAGTGGCAGAGCTAGCCCTATTATTAAGAGCAAACTCAGCCAAAGGCAAAAAAGAGACCCAGTCATCCTGATCAGCAGACACAAAGCATCTTAGATAAGTCTCCAATGTCTGGTTTGTTCTCTCAGTTTGACCATTGGTCTGAGGATGAAATGTCGAGGAGAAAGACAATTGAACACCCAGTTTAGAACAAAAAGTCCTCCAAAATCTGGAAACAAACTGGACTCCTCTGTCAGACACAATGTTCTCAGGAATGCCGTGTAAACGAACCACGTGCTGAAGGAACAACAGCACCAATTCAGAGGAGGAAGGCAACTTAGGTAATGGCACAAGATGTATCATTTTGGAAAACCTATCACAAATTACCCAGATGGTGGTCATTCTCTGAGAAACAGGAAGGTCGGAAATTAAATCCATAGAGATATGGGTCCATGGTCTCTTGGGCACAGGCAATGGCATCAACAAACCACTAGAGCGAGAGCAAGGCTTGGAGCGAGAGCAAGTCCCGCAGGGCTGCACAAATTCCCTGACATCACGAGACAAGGTAGGCCACCAAAAGGACCGACTAACCAAGTCTCTGGTACCAAAAATTCCGGGATGCCCAGCCAATGCGGAACAATGAATCTCAGACATCACACTCTTTTTCCACTGGTCCGGGACAAACAATTTTCCAACAGGGCAGCGCTCGGGCCTATCCTCCTGACACCCCTCCAGAGCAAGTCTCAAATTGGGCGAGATGGCGGAAAGAACTACACCCTCTTTCAAAATAACAGAAGGATCAGATAACTCAGGAGAGTCCGCAAGGAAACTCCTCGAGAGGGCATCCGCCTTAACATTCTTAGTGCCAGGAAGAAAGGAAACCACAAAATTAAAACGTGTGAAAAACAAGGCCCACCTGGCCTGTCTAGGATTGAGTCGCTTGGCAGATTCCAGATAGACCAGATTCTTATGGTCCGTAAGGACCACCACCTGATGTTTGGCTCCCTCCAGCCAATGTCTCCACTCTTCAAAAGCCCACTTCATGGCCAATAACTCCCGATTACCCACGTTATAATTACGTTCAGTAGGAGAAAATTTCGAGAGAAAAAGGCACAAGGGTTACTTTTAGAGGTCTCTGGATCTTTTTGGGACAAAACGGCACCTGCCCCAATTTCAGCGGCATCAACCTCCACCTGAAATGGCAGAGAAACATCAGGCTGCCGTAGAACAGGAGCAGAAGTGAATCTCTGCTTAAGTTCCTGAAATGCAGAGACTGCCTCAGGAGGCCAATTCACCACATCAGAACCCTTTCTGGTCAAATCAGTTAATGGTTTAACAATAACCGAGAAATTACCAATAAATTTACGATAAAAATTGGCAAAACCCAAAAATCTCTGAAGAGCCTTTAATGAAGTAGGTTGGACCCAATCACAGATGGCCTGAACCTTGACCGGGTCCATTTCAATAACAGATGGGGACAAAATGAATCCCAGAAATGAGATCCTCTGTACGCCAAAAAGACACTTTGATCCCTTCCCATACAGAGCATTCTCTCTCAAAATCTGGAATACAGTTCGAACATGTTTCACATGAGAGTCCCAGTCATTAGAAAAAATCAAGATATCATCCAAATAAACAATCAGAAATTTGTCCACAAAATCCCTGAAAATGTCATTCATGAAGGACTGGAAGACGGAAGGAGCATTAGTGAGCCCAAAGGGCATCACTAGGTACTCAAAATTCCCTTCAGGGGTATTGAATGCCGTCTTCCATTCATCCCCGTGCTTAATGCGAATAAGGTTATACGCCCCCCTGAGGTCAAGCTTGGTAAACCAAGTAGCGTTTTTCACCCTGGAAAACAGGTCAGAAATCAAGGGTAACGGGTATTGATATTTCACAGTAATATTGTTCAAGAGACGATAATCAATACATGGCCTTAATGAACCATCTTTTTTGGCCACAAAGAAAAAAACGGCACCTAAGGGTGAAGAGGATGGTCTGATATGACCCTTCTCCAATGATTCTTTGATATAAGACCGCATAGCGTCATGTTCAGGTACAGACAAGTTAAAAAGGCGACCTTTAGGGAATTTACTACCCGGCACTAATTCAATAGCGCAGTCATAGCTCCTATGGGGAGGCAAGGATGCAGATTTACTTTCGCTAAACACATCAGAAAAATCAATCAAAAAGTCAGGAACATCCTGAGCCTGGGGGGAG
Organism: Oophaga sylvatica; assembly: GCA_033576555.1. NCBI lineage: Eukaryota > Metazoa > Chordata > Amphibia > Anura > Dendrobatidae > Oophaga > Oophaga sylvatica. The sequence goes on along the minus strand of JARQOD010007444.1, from coordinate 28,060 downwards.
GCAGAAAAAACAGGAGTGTTGGTATTAACACATTGGCAGCCCCAACTGGTTACAGACACAGATTTCCAATCCAAAACAGGATTATGAGACTGTAACCAAGGGAAACCCAGCACGATAATGTCATGCAGATTATACAGAACCAAAAATTTGCAGCACTCCTGGTGATCAGGTTCAACCCTCATTATCACCTGAGTAGAAAACTGGGGTTTATTCTCAGCCAAAGGGGTAGAATCGATCCCCAGTAGGGGAATAGACTTCTGTAGGGGTATCAAGGGAAACCCACAACGTTTAGCAAAATCATAATCCATCAGGTTAATAGCTGCTCCAGAATCAACGAAAGCCTGAGCAGAAAATGAGGACAGAGAGCATATCAGAGTGACAGTTTATAAAAACTTAGTCTGAACACTACCCAAGACAACTGAGCGTGCAAAACGTCTTCCCCGCTTAGGGCAGACTGAAATAGCATGAGAGGCATCACCACAGTAGAAACATAACCCATTGCGCATTCGAAACTCATGACGCTGTGCCCCAGACACCACTCTACCACACTGCATGGGTTCAGAAGCTGGTTCACAAGGCAACACCATTCCACGCATACTTCTCCGCTCACGCAAACGTCTGTCAATTTGAATCGCTAATGACATAGAATCATTGAGACCAGAGGGGACAGGGAATCCCACCATAACATCCTTTACATTATCTGACAGACCCTTCTGGAAAAGGGCTGCCAAAGCGTCGTCATTCCATTTGGTCAGGACTGCCCACCTACGGAATCTCTGACAGTATAACTCAGCGTCATAAGGCCCCTGATTTAATGCCAACAAGGCTTTTTCAGCTTGATCAGTGACATTAGGCTCATCGTACAATAACCCCAAAGCCTGAAAAAAATGCATCAACATCACTCAAAACAGGATCCCCAGGTGTCAGGGAAAAAGCCCAATCCTGAGGATCGCCGCGCAGGAGAGAGATGATAATTTGAACCTGCTGCGCTGCGTTCCCTGAGGACTTAGATTTTAAGGCAAAAAACAATTTACAATTATTTTTGAAATTCTGAAACTTAGCTCGATCCCCTAAAAACAAATCTGGCATGGGAATCCTAGGTTCCACAACAGGCAACCTAGCAAGATATGCAGCAATACTCTGAACCTCAGTGGCAAGCTGATCCACACGGCCAGACAACTGTGCAAACTCCATTGGGAGAAAAGATCCTCCCCAGCACCCAGAGATACAGAGGGAAAAAAATGCAACAAACAGAAAAATATCTCTGACAACTCTGACAACCTTTTTTCTTTCACAATATTTTTTCCCTTCTGTGAGTACCATACAATTTTCAATTTTTAGGCCGGTGATACTGTTATGTTTCGGTAGCTGAGGAGTGCAGGTAAAAAAGGCAATACACCAGAGCAGTTGGAATCTATGAGATTGCAGTACCCTGACTAACCACCACAACTAGAGGCAGCCGTGGAGCGTTCCTACGTTGGTCCTAGACGCCTCGTCACAGCCTGAGAAACTAACTACACCTAAAGATAGAAATAGGAAAGCTATCTGCCCCGGAGCAGAACCCCAAAGATAATAGAAAGCCCCCAAACATGTAATGGCTGTTAGACAAGATGAAATACTGACACAGAAAGAAAATAGTATGAGCAAACGCTGGGGCCCAAACTATCTAAATAGAAAAGGGTAGGAAGGGTACTTACTGCAATCCCAGAAAACCCTGAAAAGCACCAACTCTACTAATTTCAAAAATACCTGAGATCACACGACCTCTACCACCTAAATTAGTTCTCTGGTGTAACAAAATCAAAACAGCAGCCACTGAAAAAAAAACTGGAAAAAGCAAAAGTACAAACATCAGTGGCTGAACCAAACTGAGAGGGAAAAAGCCCCCGGAGGGGACCCTGAAGGCCCCCACAGAAGTGCAGGACAAAATGCAAAAATATAGCACAAAAACAAAAAGAAGAAAATGTCTTATCTGTTAGCAGGAGATGCAGACACGACACAGCAGGCTACAAGGGAAACAGGAATGAAGGATTCAGACCAGAACAATTGATCACCGGCAACCCTGATGGGAAGGTGACTCCCTTATATAAGACCAGTCAGTAACACCTGATTCCCAGTCCTCACAATCTTCACTGGACAGACCAGCACCGCTTGTAACCACCAGAGGAAGCCTCTGCTCAGAACTCATCTCAAACCCATTCACAACAGAACTCCCAGGAACTTTCTGATGGCACCGCAAGCGTGAGAACATTCTCATGCTCGATGTGATGTCACTCAGGTAATAGGAGTACACCGCGAGACAATGATTAGTGGTAGCACACGCTGAACAGTGTCTCTGCTGGATGGCAGGCTGTATAGTCACATCATGTGACAATACAACCTGCCAACAAATGGACTATTATATTCTCTGCGGACAGGAGAGGAATATTGTTGTTTATTATTTTAAGTCTATTACAGGAGACATTGGCTTTTGTGGATTGGGCAATGACGTAAATATGGTTTAATTTAGATTCATTAAAGGAATCCATGTCATTTTTTCAATTAAAGGACTTTATTGTGGGTGTGTGTTTTTTATACAATATGACAATGGGATTAGTAATGGGGGCATCTTATATATGTCTCTCCATTACAAACCTCTGGGCTTGATGTCATCTGACAATACAAAGGTGACATTAACCCCTCCAAATATCACCCCACTTGCCATTGCGCCAGGGCTACTGGGAAGAGCAAAGTTAAGTGCAAGATTTGGCACATCTTATGGATGCACCACTTCTGGGGAGGCTGAGAACTGAATCTTTTATTCTGGGAGAGGTCAATATCCATGGCCTCTTCCCAAGTTATTAATATCAGCCCACAGCTGTCTGCCTAGCCTTTGTTGGTTACTAAATATAGGGGCATCCTACGTCATTTTTTGGGGAGTCTGCCATTTTAGTAACCAGGAAAGGATAAGTATACAGCTGTGAGCTGATATTAATCACCTGGGAATCTTTATTAATATTTTCTCCTTCCCAGAATATTAACATCAGCCCCCAGCCATCAGCTTTCCCTCTGCTGATTATGAAAATTATGGGTGACCCATACACAGGATTTTTTCAATTACTTTTTAATTGTCAACAAGAAGAGTAAGGTCACCTGAGTTCATAGCAGCTGTTTCGCTTGCTTTGCAAGTGCCAGTGCTTGACTGACGAACGGCCGCTTGTCCGGCCCTCTGCACTCCGGCATTCAACAGTCCGGCACTGGAGCTACCATGAGATCCAGTGGCTTGAATTTAGGTAACCTTCAGGTTTCCAGAGTTCAGAACCACCAGGTCTCCCGGCAGCTGTGAGGCCCAAAAACATCATATGAAATTTTGAGGGACATTTTAAGGTTACTGAAGTTTCCAGCTGTTGGAACACCTGAAATCTGTAAATAATAATAATAATCTTTATTTTTATATAGCGCTAACATATTCCGCAGCTCTTTACAGTTTGCACACATTATCGTCGCTGTCCCCGAAGGGACTCACAATCTAGATTCCCTATCTGTATGTTTTTGGAGTGTGGGAGGAAACCGGAGTACCCGGAGGAAACCCACGCAAACACGGGGAGAACATCTGTAAACTAAGGTTACCTTGGGTGTGTATTTTACTATACTAATAAATAAAAAAATAACCCAAAAAAATGGAGTGCGGTCACCCGTAATTTTCATGAATAGCTGAGGGAAAGACGACGGCTGAGGGCTAATGTTAATATTTTGAGAAAGAGACAATATTCACAAAGGTTCCCAGGCTATTAATATTAGCCGACAGGTGTAAACTTCGCCTTTCCTGGTTATTAAAATGGGTGACCCCCCAAACAAATGATGTGGGATTCCCCTGTATTTTTGATAACCATTCAGGCAAAGCTGACAGTTGCAGCCTGCAAACCTCAGCTGTCAGCTTCAGCAAGGTTGGTTATCAAGAATAGAGGTTTCCCCATGCCTTTTTTAAAATTATTTAAATAAATAATATAAACAAACAGTGTGGGGTCCCACCGATTTTTGACAGCCAGCCAAGCTAAATCAGACAGCTTGGGGCTGCTATTCTCAGGCTGGTAAGGGGCCCTGGATGTTGCCTCTCAGCCTAAAAATAGCAGCCTCCATGCTACGGTTTACCGCTATGGAGAGGAGCCAGAAGACCGCAGCATCTGATTTCTCCTACTCCTGCAATGATAAGAAGCACTTCACCTTCATAATAAACAATGTATGTTTCTTTTAGCAGTGCAGAGGTTAATCTGCTCAGTTGAGTTCTCCTGGAAGCATTTCTGCATTAAGGCTGTCAATTGTGCCCTGTTAGCCATTCCCATCTCCTATATTATCTGGGCCCTGGCTAGCACTTATTGTCAGAAAACATTTGCTGCATGGCATTTATCTGTGACTGTTGCTAGGTTTTGAGTGTGTGATAATTCCCTTTCTTCTCCTACTTTGGTTTAATCTCAACCTCCACTCCATGGTACATTCCTCAGTGGAATGTGTGAGTATATTTGTATGCTTGGTATATTTAATTACCCCTGTTTGTATTACCTCGTTAATCTGGTTGGTGCATTACGGTACACGAATACTTTCCTCTTCCCTGGGTTTGGGAAGGGTAAAGACTAAGGGAGGAATCAGGAGCTAAGGCAAGGTTTTGGCCCTGGCGTCATCACCATCAGAATTAATCTGTTAAATGCACCAATTCTGGTGCTTTGCTTGGCTCTTCCCACTCTCCCTCTGGCGGTGGCAAGTAGGGTTCATATTTATGGGGTTGGTGTCACCTTTGTATTGTCTTTTGACATCAAGCCCACGGCTTAGTAATGGAGAAGTGTCTACAAGACACATATGCATTATGAATCCTTTAGTTATATTGTAAATAAACACACAGCCAGAATAAAATCTCACCGAGGTCACCGCAGTTCTGGTGCCTGGCGGAAACCTCAACATCACCCATAGTCACTGAGGCTGCTCATTCCTTAGTGGTTCTACTCCTGGAAGTTTGCATCTTGGCACTGTCCTGGTTGAAAACTGTTTATCCCCAGACATGGATTACGGCATGGGACCTCACGTTGGACAGATGAGGGATATGGATATTTTTTATTTTTGTTTTTTTATTTTATAACAGGAGGCCATGACTACAGTGGAATGGACAATTACATGAATATGGTTTAATTTAGATTCATTAAAGGAGTCTGTGCCATTCTTTCAAATAAATGACTTTATTTTGGTGATGTTTGCTTTTTTTTATACAATATGACTATGGGATTAGTAATGGGAGCACATTATAGATGCCTCTACATTACTAACCTCTGGCCTTGATGTTACCTGACAATACAAAGGAGACATCAACCTCACAACTATTATCCCACTTGCCACTGCAACAGGGCAAATGTAAAGAGTTGGGCAAGGCATCAAAACTGGTGCATCTAATAGATGCTCCTTTTCTAGGGCGGCTGCAGGCTGCTATTTTTAGGCTGGTTGGACAATATCCATGGCTCCTTCCCAGCCTGAGAATACCAGCCCTCAGCTGTCTGCTTTAGCTTGGCTGATTGTAAAAAAATGAAGGGGACACCAAGTCGTTTTTTTAATTATTTATTTTAATATTTGCTGAACCAAATGTCAAAAGTTTCACTCCTCTCTAGTCATCAGCACTAGCCATATTGATGGAATATTCAAAGTAGTGCAACACGGCACATGTCCCACATAGAGGCCAGTCATTGGAGGTAAAGTGGTGTTGTTCTGCAGAGCGACTCAGCCGTGCGCGCTGCAGCTGAAACTCCACTGTAGCCTGCTACTGCTCGCACAGTCTTTCCAGCATATGCAAGGTGTAGTTCCACCTTGTTGGTACGTCACATATCAACAGGTGAGCGGGAAGGCAGAAGAGATGCTGAAGTGCAGACAGGCGAGCAGGAATTGTGCGAGAATATCAAAAGTGCACACTTTCAGCAGCAGCTCTGACATGTGTGGGTAGTTTTTCAGGAATCTCTGCACCAAGTATACCACATGCACCAGGCAAGGGATGTGAGTCAAACCATCTAAGCCCAGAGCTCCTACGAGATTTCTCCCATTATCACACACCTCCAGGCCTGGCTTTCCATCTCGACCAGCTGAACTGCCAGCATTTCAAAGGACAGTAATTTGGAAATGCTGTCATTCATGACAATGGCTTGTGTGTGGCTAAGGGATTATCTCCTCCTTCTCTTGAGGATTTGGGGGATGGAAAGCTGAACACTTCCATGGGATGGTGTGGAGATGTTCGGTGGCACTGGTGGTGATGCTGTGACATCCGCTCTTTGCGGGGATACAGGTGGCCCTGTTAATCATGAGTGAGAGGAAGAGGCTAAGACCACAGCAGAAGAGGGTGCAGAAGGAGGCTCCGATCTGTCATGCTTTTTAAGGTGTATACTTCACTGCACCTCGTGCTTGGAAATCAGATGACTCATCATTAGTGTTGAGCGATACTGCTCGATATCTTAAAATATCGGATCGGAATGGTATCGCCGATATCACTAAATATCGGCGATATCCGATTCCGATACTGGAAGTCCCATGTAAGTCTATGGGAACAAAATATCGCAACTAAAAAAAACCTTTATTTCCTTGTAAACACTAAATATACACACATAGAATACATTATATATATATATATATATATACATGTCATTGTGACATATATATATACATATATGTATAGTTTATACACTTCTACATAGTAAAATATCCTCTGATTCAATTGCCGGGTAAAGCCGGCTTCTGTGAAAAGACAGAAGCACCGGACATGAAATGACACTTGGTGTACATAGGGTTAACCATGTCTTTTCATGTCGTTTGCTATCTGATTTGCACAAACAATTACATCAGTCTATGTGTGCAAAATTTCACACCTGTAGGGGTTAATTAAAGGTGTAAATTCGTTGTAAAAAAAACGGACTTTTTTGCTACGAATTTACACCTTTAATTAACCCCTACAGGTGTGAAATTTTGCACACATAGACTGATGTAATTGTTTGTGCAAATCAGCTAGCAAACGACATGAAAAGACATGGTTAACCCTATGTACACCAAGTGTCATTTCATGTCGGGTTCTGCATTTTCACAAAAGCCGGCAATTGAATTAGCGGCTATTATACTATGTAGAAGTGTATGAACTATAAATATAAATATATATATATGTGTCACAAATTCAATGACATGTATATATATATATATATATATATATATATGAGGTGTAAAATTGTTTAAAAAAAATGCGTGGGCTCCCGCCCTATTTTCGCAACCAGACAGACAAAGCCAGCGAATGGGGGCAGATAATAATAGCCCAGAGAGGGACCATTATTTTTGGCCCCCCCCTGGCTACTAACATCTGCCCCCAGACACCCCAGAAAAGACAAATCTATAATTAGATTCGCCCTTTCTGGCACTTTGCCCGTCTATTCCCATTGCCCTGTAGCGGTGGCGAATGGGTTAATATGGGGTTAAAGCCACCTTGCAATTGAAAGGTGACCTTAAGCCAGGTTAATAATTGAGAGCTGTCAATTAGACAACTATCAATTATTAATCCTATTGCATGAAATAAAAATAAAACACACACACTTTAACCCCTCTCTGACATTAGACGTACTATCCCGTCCATAAAACCCGTGCCATTCTGCCCATGGACGGGATAGTACGTCATAGGCGATCAGCTGCGCTCCTGAGGGGAGCGCAGCTAATCGCCGCCGGGTGTCAGCTGATTATCACAGCTGACACCCGTGACTGTGTGTCAGGAGCGGTCACGGACCGCTCCCGGAACATTAACCCCTAGCACACCGCGATCAAACATGATCGCGGTGTACTGGGGGCACAGGGGAGGATCGCGCAGGGTGGGGGCTCCCTGCGCGCCCCCCTGAGACCTCAGACCAGCGCGATGTGATCGCGCTGTTCTGAGGGCTTCCTCCCTCCCAGGACCCGGATCCAAGATGGCGCCGGGGTCCTGGAGGGAGGCGGCTACCTCAGTGCCTGCCGAGAGCAGGCACTGAGAAGCCTGCATCTATGCCTGTGCGATCGCTGGTGTGACAGAGTGCTGTGCACACTGTCACACCAGCGATCTGATAAAATACTGTGATGTCCCACCCTGGGACAAAGTAAAAAAGTTAAAAAAGTAAAATAAACGTGTAAAAAAAAAATCCAAAATAAATAAAAAAAAAAAAAAAATATTCCCCAATAAATTCATTTTCCTGTATAAAAAAAAAACAAACAATAAAAGTACACATATTTGGTATCGCCGCGTCCGTAACGACCCCCCCTATAAAATTGTCCCACTAGTTAACCCCTTTAGTGAACCCCTTAAAAAAAAAAAAAAAAACGAAGCAAAAAATCAATGCTTTATCATCATACCGCCGAACAAAAAGTGGAATAACGCGCGATCAAAAAGACCGATATAAATAAACATGGTACCGCTGAAAACGTCATCTTGTCCCGCAAAAAACGAGCCGCCATACAGCATCATCAGCGAAAAAATAAAAAAGTTATAGCTCGCAGAATAAAGCGATGCAAAAATAATTATTTTTTATATAAAATTGTTTTTATTCTATAAAAGCGCCAAAACATAAAAAATGATATAAATGAGGTATCGCCATAATCGTACTGACCCGAAGAATAAAACTGCTTTATCAATTTTACCACACGCGGAACATAAAAGCCTCCCCCAAAAGAAATTCATGAATTGCTGATTTTTGTTCATTCTAACCTCCCAAAAATCGAAATAAAAAGCGATCAAAAAATGTCACCTGCTCAAAAATGGTACAATAAAAACGTCAACTCGTACCGCAAAAAATAAGACCTCACATGACTCTGTGGGCCAAAATATGCAAAAATTATAGCTCTCAAAATGTGGTGATGCAAAAAACTATTTTTGCAATAAAAAGCGTCTTTTAGCGTGACAGCTGCCAATCATAAAAACCCGCTATAAATAGTAAATCAAACCCCCCTTTATCACCCCCTTAGTTAGGGAAAAATAATAAAATTAAAAAAAGTATTTATTTCCATTTTCCCATTAGGGTTAGGGTTAGGGTTGCGGCTAAAGTTAGGGTTAGGGTTGGCGCTAAAGTTAGGATTAGGGTTAGGGTTGGGATTAGGGGTGTGTTAGGGTTAGGTTTGTGGTTAGGGTTGGGACTAGGGTTAGGGGTGTGTTGGGGTTAGGGTTGGAGTTAGAATTGGGGGGTTTCGCTGTTTAGGCACATCAGGGGCTCTCCAAATGTGACATGGCGTCTGATCTCAATTCCAGCCAATTCTGCGTTGAAAAAGTCAAACGGTGCTCCTTCACTTCTGAGCTCTGCCATGCGTCCAAACAGTGTTTATCCCCACATATGGGGTATCAGCGTACTCTGGACCCAAGAGTTATTGTGCAATTTGTCCTATTTCTTCTGTACCCTTGGGAAAATAAAAAACTGGGGGCGAAAATATCATTTTTGTACAAAAAAAATATTTTTTTGTTTTTACGGCTGTACATTATAACTTCTGTGAAGCACTTGGGGCTTCATAGCGCTCACCACAACCACCATAGATTAAGTTTCCTTGTAAGGGTCTATTTTTCCAAAATTACTGGGTCACTTGATTGGGAATTTCCACAATATTTAGAGACGCCATATCAAGGGGCTCTGCCAAACTGGCGACATGACGGCCCCCAAGACCATTCTTTTCAAAGTCTGCAAATCCAAAACGTCACTACTTCCATCATCCGAGCCCCAACGTGTACCCATACAGTAGTTTTCTCCCACATATTGGGTATCAGCGTACTCAGGACAAATTGGCAACAACTTTTGGGGTCCAATTTCTCCTGTTACCCTTGTAAAATAAAATATTGGGGCAAAAAATCATTTTTGAAAAAAAAAAGATTTTTTATTTTTACGGCTGTGCGTTATAAACTTCTGTGAAGCACTTCGGGGTTCAAAGTGCTCACCACACATCTAGATAAGTTCCTTGTGGGGTCTATTTGCCAAAATGGGGTCACTTGTGGGGGGTTTCCACTGTTTAGGTGCATCAGGGGCTCTCCAAATGTGACATGACGCCCCCAGACCATTCCATCAAAGTCTGCAATCCAAAACGTCACTACTTCCCTTCCGAGCCCGACGTGGCCCATACAGTAGTTTTCGCCCACATATTGGGTATCAGTGTACTCAGGACAAATTGGACAACAACTTTTGCGTTCCAATTTCTTCTGTTACCCTTGTGAAAATAAAATATTGGGGGCGAAAAAATCATTTTTGTAAAAAAAAAAAAAGATTTTTTATTTTACGGCTGTACGTTATAAACTTTAGTGAAACACCTGGGGGTTCAAAGTTCTCACCACACATCTAGATAAGTTCCTTGAGGGGTCTAGTTTCCAAAATGGTGTCATTTATGGGGGTTTCCACTGTTTAGGCAGATCAGGAGCTCTCCAAACACGACATGGCGTCCAGCCAATTCTGCGTTGAAAAAGTCAGACGGCGCTCCTTCCCTTCCAAACTCTGCCATGCACCCAAACAGTGGTTTACCCCCACATATGGGGTATCAGCGCACTCAGGACAAATTGCACAATAACTTTTGGAGTCTTGTTACCCTTGGTAAAATAAAAATTGGGGTGAAAAGATCATTTTTGTGGAAAAAATATGATTTTTAAATTTTACGGCTCTACGTTATAAACTTGTGTGAAGCACTTGGGGGTTCAAATTGCTCATCAAAAATATAGATAAGTTCCTTAGGGGGTCTAGTTTCCCAAATGGGGTCATTTGTGGGGGGTTTCCACTGTTTAGGCACATCAGGGGCTCTCCAAATGCAACATGGCATCCAAACTCAATTCCAGCCAATTTTGGTTGGAAAAAGTCAAATGATGCTCCTTCCATTCCGAGCTCTGCCGTGCGCCCAAACAGTGGTTCCCCCCCACATATGGGGTATCAGCGTACTCAGGACAAATTGTACAACAACTTATGTGGTACAATTTCTCCTGTTACCCTTGGGAAAATAAAAAATTAGTGACTAAAAGATAATTTTTGTGGGAAAAAAATAGGATTTTTTATTTTCATGCCCGGGCATTATAAACTTGTGTGAAGCACTTGGGGGTTCAAAGTGCTCACCAAAGATCTAGATAAGTTCCTTAGGGGGTCTAGTTTCCAAAATGGGGTCACTTGTGGGGGGTTTCCACTGTTTAGGCTCATCTGGGGCACTGCAAACGGAACATGACCCCCATTAACGTCTGCATTCCAAAACGTTACTACTTCCTTTCCAAGCCCTGCCGTGCGCCCAAACAGTTTCCCCCCCCCACATATGGAGTATCAGCGTACTCAGGACAAATTGGGCAACAACTTTTGGGGTCCAATTTCGTTGGGAAAATTCAAAAATTTGGGACTAAAAAATCATTTTTGTGGAAAATTGATTTTTTTTTTTTCACACCCAGGCTTTATAAACTTTTGTGAAACACTTGAGGGTTCAAAGTGCTCACAACAGATCTAGATAAGTACCTTAAGGGGTCTAGTTTCCAAAATGGTGTCACTTGTGGGGGGTTTCCACTGTTTAGGCGCATCAGGGGCTCTCCAAACGCGACATGGCATCCAATCTAAATTCCAGCCAATTTTAGTTTGAAAAAGTCAAACGTCGCTCCTTCCCTTACGAGCTCTGCCGTGTGCCCAAACAGTGGTTTTCCCCCACATATGGGGTATTGGCGTACTCAGGAGAAATTGCATAACAACCTTATCTGTCCATTTTCTCCTTTTACCCTTGTGAAAATAAAAAAAAAGTTTGTAAAAGATCATTTTTGTGGCTAAAAAGTAAAATATTCATTTTTTCCTTCCACGTTGCTTTAGTTACTGTGAAGCACCTGAAGGGTTAATAAACTTCTTGAATGTGGTTTTGAGTACCTTGAGGGGTGCAGTTTTTAGAATGGTGTCACTTTTGGGTATTTTCTGCCATATAGACCCCTCAAAGTGACTTCAAATGTGAGGTGGTCCCTAAAAAAAATGGCTTTGTAAATTTTGTTGTAAAAATGAGAAATCGCTGGTCAACTTTTAACCCTTATAACTTCCTAACAAAAAAAAAATTTGGTTCCAAAATTGTGCTGATGTAAAGTAGACATGTGGGAAATGTTATTTCTTAACTATTTTGTGTGATATATTGCTCTGTTTTAAGGGAATAAAAATTCAAAGTTTGAAAATTGCAAAATTTTCAAAATTTTCGCCATATTTGCGGTTTTTTCAAAAATAAACGCAAGTTATATCGAAGAAATTTTACCACTAACATGAAGTACAATATGTCACGAGAAAACAATCTCAGAATCGCGAAGATCCGTTGAAGCGTTCCAGAGTTATAACCTCATAAATAGACAGTGGTCAGAATTGTAAAAATTGGCCCGGTCATTAACGTGCAAACCACCCTTGGGGGTGAAGGGGTTAATTAAAAATTATTTTAATGAAATAAAGACACATGTTTTGACCATCTTTTATTTGACTGCAAAAACCATTTCCTGTAATAAAAATGCACAGTCAGGTCCCACGGTGTAATCCTTCAGAAAGGGTTAATGTTTACTGCAGGGACCGCAGCTAATGCTGCAGCCTCACAGTAAACCCCCAAATGAATGAGTTCCTCTCCTGGCTGACAGGAGAGGAAGTGGAAAGCTTAATTGATTGCTTTCCACTTTCACTTCAGGTCAGCCAGGGACACAATCAGTGACGTCAGAGGGAACTGATTAACAAAAATAGGGGTTCCCTTCGAATAAAAAATGGCGTCGGGTCCCCCCTATTTTTGTTAACCAGCCTGATGAAGCAGACTGCTGAGCAGTGGCGTACCGTGAATGAAGCAGACCAAGCAGCTGCTAGGGGCCCGGAGAGGTGAGGGGGCCCTCGACGGTCGGGTAGCTGTGTTGACACAGTACTACCAGGGGGTCGGCGGGGGAGGGGGAGCGCAGCTCTTCTATATACTCACCCTCCTGGTGCGGTCTCTGCAGCCCCTGCTCTTCTCCCACGGTCTCCGATGCCTGTGTTCAGCGGTCAGGTGGTACCGCTCATTACAGTCATGAATACGCACATATTCATGACTTTAATGAGCTGTCCCGCGTGACCGCTGAACACTGGCGGCGGAGACCTGGGAGAGCAGGGGCTGCACAGACCGCGCCGGCGGAAGGGTGAGTATAAGGGATATTTACCTGTCCAGTTCCACCGTGCTCGCGTCCTCTTGCTGCAATGTTCAGGTCAGAGGGCGCGATGACGTCGTTAGTGCGCGCCGCGCCCTCTGCCTGATCATTCACTGCTGGAGGACCCCGAAGACAGCGGCACTCAGCAGTGGAGAGAGGACAGGTAAATATCTCAGGTGCCGGGGCCCTGAGCGAGCGGTGACATCGGCACCTGGTGTCACCCCCTGCTCAGGACACCGGCACTTGGCCCCCAGCGACGAAAGGTGAGTATGTCTTTTTTTTTTTTTGGTTGCAGCAGCTGCGGCAGCATAAGGGCCTATACTATGGAGCCTCTATGGGGGCACAATCTATGGGGGCATAATACATTTTTTTGTTTAATGTGTCCCTCACTGTGCTGGCACTTTACATTTACAATGGCTCTGGGTTTTTTTTTTTTGGGGGGGCCCATTCAGACTTTTGCTATGGGGCCCCATGATTTCTATGTACGCCCCTGCTGCTGAGGCATGGTATTTAAGGCTGGTAAGGATCCAATATCCATGGACCTTGCAAGCCTGATAATACCAGGCCACAGCAGTCTGCTTAGCTTGGCTGGTTAACAAAAATAGGGGATCCTCTCGAAAAAAATTGGCGTGGGGTCCCCCCTATTTTTGTTAACCAGCCAGATGAAGCAGACCGCTGAGGCCTGGATTTTCAGGCTGTTAAGGAGCCAAGATCCATGGACCTTGCCAGCCTGATAATACCAGGCCACAGCAGTCTGCATATCTTGGCTGATTAACAAAAATAGGGGATCCCCTCGAAAAAAATTGGCATGGGGTCCCCCCTATTTTTGTTAACCAGCCAGATGAAGCAGACCGCTGAGGCCTGGATTTTCAGGCTGTTAAGGAGCCAAGATCCATGGACCTTGCCAGCCTGATAATACCAGGCCACAGCAGTCTGCATATCTTGGCTGATTAACAAAAATAGGGGATCCCCTCGAAAAAAATTGGTATGGGGTCCCCTCTATTTTTGTTAACCAGCCAGATGAAGCAGTCTGCTGAGGCCTGGTTTTTCAGGCTGGTAAGGATCCAATATCCATGGACCTTGCAAGCCTGATAATACCAGGCCACAGCAGTCTGCTTAGCTTGGCTGGTTAACAAAAATAGGGGATCCCCTCGAAAAAAAAAACGGCGTAGGGGTCCCCCTATTTTTGTTAACCAGCCAAGTAAAATGCAGACTGCTGCGGCCTGGTATTAAAAGACTGTCAAGGCCCATGGAGTTTGGCCCTCAACAGCCTGATAATACCAGGCTACAGCAGCCCCACATTTGGCGCATGAAAAGATGTGCCAATTGTGGCACTTTACCTGGCTCTTCCCACTGCCCTGTAGCGGTGGCAAGTGGGGTAATAAGGGGTTAATGTCACCGTTGATTGCACGGTGACAATAAGCCCGGTTAATAATGGAGAGGTGTCAATAAGACACCGATCCATTATTAATCCCAAAGTTTTTAAATGTATAAAAAAAAGACAAAGCAAGAAAAAAGTCTTTTAATGAAATAAAAGAGACAACACAGTTTTCATTTCTTTTATTATACTCTCATTCCTGCGACGCCATCGATCTCCTGTAAAAAAAGGAAAAAAACAAACCAACAGTATACCACCTGTCCGACGCACTCCATAGTAACGAATGTTCCACGACGATCCAGCTCTGCTACATCGCAATGACAGGCAGAGCCTGACATCCCGGCGCAGCACAGCTGATTACCTGCTTCCCCGGCGGTGACGTCATCGGACTGACTGCTTTACGGCCGGGATTACCCAGCAGTCACTGCAGTTATCGCGAGAAACTGCATGTGACCGCCGGGGAAAGATGATGGCGGCCATCAAGCAGTCCAGCCCGTGACCGCCGGAGATCTTCTGCCAGGTAAGTGCCGCTGACTCCTGACAGACCCGACCGACGGACACTGACAGTGACAGTGACAATCCCGATTCCGGTATCCGATAAGACGAAAATATCGGAACTAAGTATCGAAAGGCCGAAACAGCTAATATCGGCCGATAACCGATACTTGCGGTATCGTATCGCTCAACACTACTCATCATACGAGTGGTGCTCAAGTTCAGAAAATGTCTTGTTTAAGGGTCTGATGGCACAGAGTGCAAATCGCCTATTGCTTGTCAGCAGCACATTTCCTAAAGAAATGCCACCCCAGTGAATTCTTTTGCGCTGTCTTTGATGTTCTTATTTCAGTGAAGCAGTGGGCTGTAGCAGCTGACGTGGTGGCTAGGAGCTTCCCACTGTGTCTTTGCACCCTGCTCCCTCTTTTACTGTGCTGCTGTGGCAGTGTGGCCTCCTCCACCATCAGAAGCTAAACCAGCACCCCCATGTCCACATTTCATACTTGATAATATAAACATTTTTGGAAGTGGTTTTTCTAAACACTACTCTCAAAGAGATGTTGGAAGAGTAGATTTATTTACTTGCAAAACTACTAGAAAACATCAGCCCTGAAAAAATATTTGTCTTGGAAATGACAACTAGGTGGCTGATGCCAATTATTTATTTCACAGACTGCTAGAATACACACATTAGTCCAGATAAAATATTTTTTGGACCTAGAAATGGCAACAAGATGACTGATGTCAATTATTTATTTCCCAGACAACTAAAAAACACACACCAGTAAAGAAAAATTATTTTTTGGGCCTTGAAATGGCAACGAGAAGGCTGATGCCAATTATTTATTTCCCAAACGAGTAAAAAACACACACACCAGCCCAGAGAAATTATTCTTTGGGCTAAGAAATGGCAATGAGATGGCTGATGCAATATATTTGTTTGCTAAACTAATAGAAAACATATAGCAGTCCTGAAAAAATATTTATGTGGTCTATAATTGACAACTAGATGGCTGATGACAATTATTTAATTCCCAGACTACTAAAAAACACACCAGTCCAGAAAAATTATGTTTTGAGCCTAGAAAATTTCAAATACATGGTTGAAGCCAATTATTTATTTCCCAGACTACTAAAAGAACACACACCAGGCCATTAGTGTTGAGCATTCCGATACCGCAAGTATCGGGTATCGGCCGATATTCGCGTTATCGGAATTCCGATTCTTAATTCCGATACTTTTTCAATATCGTATACCGGAATCGGAAGTTCCCATAATTCTTTGAGAGGCAATGTGATGTTAGTCAGCCAATGATGAATCTTATGAAGTGTGGGCACATCCTGTAATGCTGCGGTCATCTTAACTAATGGCATGGCTGTGATTGGCTGCTAAAATGATGTCAGAATGCACTATAAAAGGCGCCGCAGCCATTTTAGCGTCACTGTGCTGTGAACTCAGTTAGGGAAAGAACGCTGCTCTGCTGACTCTGAGGGACAGTTAGAGATTGCGATTTAGTGTACTGTGCTTTAGGCAGGCTAGTTTACCACGGCTGTGTAAAGCTTCCTTTTGCCTGCAGTGTTGTTTTAACAGCTCTGCAAGGTGTGTGTGAGTGCAGGTGACGCTGCAGTTTGCTCTGCATGCAACGCTGTCTGTAGGCATCTGCACGTGTCACTCACAGACTCTTTTTTTTTTTTCTTCAGTGTATAAAAGGTGCCGCCGCCATTTTAGCGTCACTGTGCTGTGAATTCAGTAAGGGACAGAATACTGCTGTGCTGACTCTGAGGGACAGTTAGAGATTGCGATTTAGTGTACTGTGCTGTAGGCAGGCTAGCACCAACCGCTGTGTAAAGCTTCCTTTTGCCTGCAGTGTTGTTTTAACAGCTCAGCAAGGTGTGTGTGAGTGCAGGTGACGCTGCAGTTTGCTCTGTATGCAACGCTGTCTGTAGGCATCTGCACGTGTCACTCACAGACTCTTTTTTTTTTCTTCAGTGTAATTCTTGCTGCTCCATGTAATTGAAATAATAGTGTGACGCGCTTCCATCCGTATACAATACCTTGGTTGCAAACACTATAGAAGTCCACAATGGAGCCTTTCACAGCAAGTGAACAGTTGTGTTTCAGTGTTCACTGCAGTCTGTGATTTTTTTTTTTTTTTGAGTGCAGATCACGCTCCAGTTACTTCAACTAATGCTGCGTGTACTCTGCTGAGTGTCTGTCACTGGCTCATCCTTGTAATTTTTCAAAAATTGCTGCTGCTTTATTCTATTTTAAATTTACAAAAATATATTAGTGTGACGCTCTTCCATCAAAATACAATACATTGCTTGCAAACTTAATAGAAGTCCACAAAAAGGCCTTTCACAGCAAGTGAACAGTTGTGTTTCAGTGTTCACTGTAGTCTGAGGTTTCATTTTTTTGTAGGAGTGTAGATCCCGCTCCACTTCAACCACCGCAGCGTGTACTCTGCTGAGTGTCTGTCACTGGCTCATCCTTGTAATTTTTCAAAAATTGCTGCTGCTTTATTCTATTTTAAATTTACAAAAATATATTAGTGTGACGCTCTTCCATCAAAATACAATACATTGCTTGCAAACTTAATAGAAGTCCACAAAAAGGCCTTTCACAGCAAGTGAACAGTTGTGTTTCAGTGTTCACTGTAGTCTGAGGTTTCATTTTTTTGTAGGAGTGTAGATCCCGCTCCACTTCAACCACCGCAGCGTGTACTCTGCTGAGTGTCTGTCACTGGCTCATCCTTGTAATTTTTCAAAAATTGCTGCTGCTTTATTCTATTTTAAATTTACAAAAATATATTAGTGTGACGCTCTTCCATCAAAATACAATACATTGCTTGCAAACTTAATAGAAGTCCACAAAAAGGCCTTTCACAGCAAGTGAACAGTTGTGTTTCAGTGTTCACTGTAGTCTGAGGTTTCATTTTTTTGTAGGAGTGTAGATCCCCTCCACTTCAACCACCGCAGCGTGTACTCTGCTGAGTGTCTGTCACTGGCTCATCCTTGTAATTTTTCAAAAATTGCTGCTGCTTTATTCTATTTTAAATTTACAAAAATATATTAGTGTGACGCTCTTCCATCAAAATACAATACATTGCTTGCAAACTTAATAGAAGGCCACAAAAAGGCCTTTCACAGCAAGTGAACAGTTGTGTTTCAGTGTTCACTGTAGTCTGAGGTTTCATTTTTTTGTAGGAGTGTAGATCCCGCTCCACTTCAACCACCGCAGCGTGTACTCTGCTGAGTGTTGTCACTGGCTCATCCTTGTAATTTTTCAAAAATTGCTGCTGCTTTATTCTATTTTAAATTTACAAAAATATATTAGTGTGACGCTCTTCCATCAAAAACTTTTGCATTGCTTTGCACAACATTATAGGCATCCAAAAAGGCTTTCACAGCAATGTGAACAGTTAGTGTTTGGTTCACTGTAGTCTGAGGTTTCATTTTTTTGTAGGAGTGTAGATCCCGCTCCACTTCAACCACCGCAGCGTGTACTCTGCTGAGTGTCTGTCACTGGCTCATCCTTGTAATTTTTCAAAAATTGCTGCTGCTTTATTCTATTTTAAATTTACAAAAATATATTAGTGTGACGCTCTTCCAGAGGACAGCGTTTGTTGGCCATTTGTGAGTCTGCAGCACATGGTTGATTTCATGCTGCACTGCCTGAGAAACGACCGCTGCATCGGCCACATTCTCACCACGTCAGATTATTGGGTGTACACCCTCCTAGACCCTCGCTACTGGGACAACTTACAAAGCCTCATCACACCGTTGAACCGGGACCGTAAAATGTTGGAGGACCAAGACACACTGTTGAAATCCATAATGTTCTCCATTCCAGCCGAGAGCGCTGCTGCTGCTATGCTTTACAAAGCAGCTCTGTGCGTCGAGGCATTGTAGACACCTCTGCAACAAGAGAGAGCACAAGCAGCGCCTCTGCACAGGGCAAGAGCTGTATGTTACAAATGTGGCGAAGTTTTGTGACAGCGCCACCAAGGTGTACACCATAGTGATGGGAAATCTAGTTAATTTTGGTGATTAGTTCACCATGAACTAGTTCACTGAAAAGATTAGTTCAAAAGATTAGTTCATTTAGTTCAGTTTTTCTCCACCCTATCCTGTGAGGAGCTGATAGGAAATGCATCATGTGACCTCTGAACTAAATGAACTAGATGAACTGCTGAACAAATGTTCTATTGAGAATGACTCAGGACAGCCTAGTTCAATCTGATGCCTCTGACTGAGCCCAGCAGTGCCACATAATGATTGTGTATGAGGGGGCTGAGAAGCAGTTCAGCATCCACCATTTTAAGAACAGAACAGGGGTCAGTGTTAAAGATTTTAGCAAGACTGATCTTCTAGGCTAGAGGCATGAACTACACACAGAAACACTCTCTCATACACACATATGAGCTGTGTCTGTGTACTGTGTGTGCAATTTCATTTTTTATTGATAATATTATTATTACTGTTATATTTGTATTTGATGTGTGGTATGCTTTGGAGGTGCTGGCTTACCCTGCTGCAGTGTATTATCTGAGCGCATCTTTAGTGCTGCAGGTGGTGTACTAACATACCGTCGCATGCGACTATCCTCAGACAATGTAGACCGGCTTATTTTCTGAAAATGAACAAGGCATGGATCTCACCTGAATTTGCCTGTCCGTTTTCAGATTAAATAACTGTTTGCCAACGTTTTCCAAGTCTCCTGTTATGTTCATCTTTCTACCACCTGAACTCTACTCCCTGGGCTACAACACTGCCAGTCACAGGGGAATGATCATTTACAAAACAAAATGTTATCCCCAACAAATAGTAGCGCAACGACTCCAGTGCCCACTTTATCGCCAGGCACTCTCTCTCTACAATGCTGTCTCTGTTTTTTGATGGAGTAAGTTTTCGACTCAGGAAACTAATGGGATGCTCCTCCCCGTTAAGCTCCAGTCCTGAGACAACACGGCACCCAGACCTACCTCTGACGCATCAGTCTGGACAATGAATTCTCTTTTGAACTCGGGTGTGCTCAAAACTGGTGACCCACACAGTGCCCCTTTTATTGCCCCTGTTGATGACCCCTTGCTGATTTATTAACCGGCTCCACCAGATCCATGGGTATTCTCTCAAACTGGACCTCTAAAATTTTTAATGGCACCAAGGGACTTACAAAATGAGGCTGAGGACTGTGTATCTGGCGCATGCGACAAGAGTTACAATACCGTTTAACTTCTT
The DNA here is from genome assembly GCA_033576555.1 of Oophaga sylvatica. Classification (NCBI taxonomy): domain Eukaryota; kingdom Metazoa; phylum Chordata; class Amphibia; order Anura; family Dendrobatidae; genus Oophaga; species Oophaga sylvatica. The sequence goes on along the minus strand of JARQOD010007444.1, from coordinate 7,817 downwards.
GATAGACCCCCAGCCAGTAAAACCGTTGTATAATTCTGTGTAGGGTTTTCTTTTGGCACAAATGTCACCCTAGTACATGCGCATGCGCTAAGTCCATTACCAACCTCCGATATGACTGCGGTAGCAGCAATTGCTAAAAAATTTCAACATGTATTTTATAAACCTGATACAGCAAATCTTGGTTCAGCTCTAATTGTTTAAATACTGTAGCTGCCCCGGGGTGTTGGGGTTCCCCATTGACAACCAGTAAATTTTCACGGGCTAGACTCAACGTAGGGGCCGCGTAGTTGCGCCTTAACAAATTTGTCACCTGTCACATTTAAGTATTACAATTCAGGTCCCGGTGTCAAATCTTCCATCTCCCCAACTAACACTTCGATAGGAGAGGGGTTTTCCTACTCCACCGAAGGCAAAGGTAATACTGCCCACTGCACACATGTGTTATGCATAGTGAGACTGATAGTAGCCAACAAAGTAGCTAACAAAGGCCACTTGTGATCGCCCTATCAGCGTAGGAACAATGCTACTCAAAAGATCTTCCATGATCCTGGACAAAATCTTGATATAATGGTCAATGAGTGAGAATGTACGATAGGATCCAGGCAGATGTGAAGGTTTGTTTGGTTTTAGTAGCAACTTCATGTGTGACATGTTTGAATGGCTGGGCAACCCTCCTGTCTCCAATATATGATTGAAGGTGCGTACCAATGTGGACGGGATATCCTCACTCAATAATTTTAATAATTTGGCTGTAAACCCGTCAGATCCTGGAGCTTTCCCGTATTTAAAGTAACTTATCGCCGCTGTCACTTCCGTCACCTCAATTTGTTTTTTTTAAAAGGAGAAGCTGATAGTTTGTGATGGATGGTAACCGTATTCCATCTACAAAGGTGTTACCCTCCTCACTATCCGTATGTTCCACCTTATATAAGTCTGAGTAGTATTCTTGTTAGAATGGTGTTTATGGTTCGAGGGTCTGTGTTCATGATCCCATGTTTATTCGTTAACGCTGTAATATGTTGATGACGAATGTGATTTCCTTTCGCTAGTCGTGCTAATAGTCTCCCTCATTTGCTACCATAACGATATACATCGGCTCTATAATTGTTATTACTGCTTCTCTCTCGTCGATATACCCATACGTGTAAGTCAACCTTAGCCTGCTTACATCTATTTTTAACCTGTGTTGATGAACTTGTCTTGTTTGCCGTGTACCTTTCGCGTAATATCCTGCTAGCCTGCGAGTAGTTTGTCGCCATCTTCTTTTTTAGCGTTGTCTGATAACCTATTAGTTTCCCGCGCATTACTCCCTTCCCTGCTGCCCATAAAATTTCCGGCCTATCCCTAGTATCTCCATTATCCCTTACATATTAAAAACACCATTGCTTCACATGATGTCGAAACTTCTCATCCATTAACAAATAGGTCGGGAAGCGCCAAGTTTGGTTTGGCCCATCTGCACCATATCTGGCAGGGTCACTGATACGGGCGCGTGGTCATATATAGCTACGCTGTGCACATCTGCCTCTTCCACTCCCCTTAATAGCTCCTGTGCTAGCAATATATAATCTATTCTGGACCAAGAGTCATGTGGCGCCGAATAGAATGAATATTCACTGCCATCTGGGTTCAGGTGTGTCCAAATGTCTACAAAGTTACTCGTGTCTAGCAAGGGTTATTATAAACGTGTGTCATGTGATCGCACATTCATTCGCATCGACCTACAGTTCTTCACTGGTTCGATTCACCATATTTAAGTCACCACCGTGGGTGGTTTTAATGCTCTCCTATCGGCCTGATATGCTTGGATACCTGGGATAAATTCAGGAACGTCTCCAAACTCCCTACTCACATGTCAGCGCAGGAACCGTAAGAGGGAACGTGCTTGTTTTGTTGCGCATAGGTGGAGTTTTATACAGTAAATGATTACTGCTGTCTTATTTTTGCGTCCCAAGGGCAGAATAAGTCTGCGTAACGTTACATTTTACAGACACTCATATAATAGACACACGCTACCCTAACCGTGACACAAGGAAGGTATTGTTGTGGGATAAAGCCGCCATTTTAGCGTCACTGTGCTGTTAATTCAGTTTGGGACAGAACGCTGCTCTGCTGACTCTGAGGGACAGTTAGAGATTGCGATTTTGTGTACTGTGCTTTAGGCAGGCTACTTTACCAACCGCTGTGTACATCTTCCTTTTGCCTTGCAGTGTTTTTTTCACAGCTCTGCAAGGTGTGTGTGTGAGTGCAGGTGACGCGCTGCAGTTTGCTCGGCATACAACGCTGTATGTAGGCATCTGCACATGTCACTCTCACTCTTTTTTTTTTTTTTTTCTTTAGTGTAATTCTTGCTGCTCCATTCAATTGAAATTATAGTGTGACGTGCTTCCATCCGTATCCAATACATTGGTTGAAAACACTGTAGAAGGACACAAAAAGCCCTTTCACAGCTAAGAGTTGTGTTCACTGTAGTCTGAGATTTTAATTTATTCAATTTTGATCACGCTCAAGTTACTTCTTCAAGCAATGCTGCTTGTACTCTGCTGAGCGTGTCTTACTGCCTCATCCTTGTCATTTTTCTCGAATTGGTGTACATGTACATCAAAGTAGTCTTCATTTTGATCGAAATCCAAGCAGGTACCCGGACACTCTATGGCTGCTTTTGTACGGTGGACTGGCTCCAACATTCAATAAGACTTAAGATGCAATCGGGCACCTTGTCAAGGCCCAATCCTCTTCTCCCTCTGATATAATAATAATATTAATCTTTATTTATATAGCGCCAACATATTCCGCAGCGCTTTACACTTTAACAGTTTCAAAACACAAGTCATAGGTAACAACGTTAACAATACAATAATTAAAGCAAAATAAGCCGACCCTGCTCGTGAGAGCTTACAATCTACAATGAGGTGGGGGAGATACAAAGTACAGGTGTGTATATATAATGGTGCATTTCCAATGATGGTCCAGCCATCTTGAGGGAGTGAGGCATGGATGGAGGTAGTGAATGGGCTCCACATACACACTTAAACATAGAACGACTTTGCTTATTGAATGTGATAGGCCACTCTGAACAAATGTGTTTTGAGGGAGTGCCTGAAACCAGGCAAATTGTGGATAGTCATAATTTCTTGTGGTAGAGCATTCCAGAGGATTTGCACAGCGCGGGAGAAGTCTTGGAGTCGGGAGTGGGAGGTACGGATTACTGCAGAGGTTAGTCGAAAGTCATTTGCAGAGCGCAGCAGTCGGTTAGGCCGATAGATAGAAATGAGGGAGGAGATGTAGGGGGGGTGCTGCACTGTGGAGAGCTTTGTGGGTGAGAACCAGTACTTTGAATTGGATCCTATAATGAATGGGCAGCCAGTGTAAGGACTGGCGAACAGTGGACGCGTCCGAGTACCGATTAGCCAGATGGATGACCCTGGCTGCTGCATTAAGGATGGACTGGAGAGGGGATAGTCGAGTAATGGGGAGGCCAAGTAATAGAGCATTGCAGTAGTCCAGGCGGGAGTGGATCAATGCTACAGTGAGGGTTTTTGTTGTTTCCATGGTGAGAAAAGGGCGGATTCTAGAGATGTTCTTTAGGTGTAGACGGCAAATATCTAACAAACAGGTCATGCTGGAGAGACTTGCACCTACTGCCACTCAGGGTCTTCAGCTCCTTTGTGAGAAACTAATGTTTGGCCAGCCAGTATATCAAATAAAGTTCATGAGAAATGGGAACTGTGGTTGGCTTCACTTTTGGTACTGGGTGCTAATACCAAACCATGGTGTGCCATTCAATGAATATTCCTGGCTGGTTGGAGACAAGCTCATTCCCACAGAAAAGTACCAGAAAGCTAAGGAGATGGTGGCCTCTCTCAACATGAAGGAGTTTGCTCGTTGTCTAGGAGACCGACCACCCCTGCTGTGAACCTTGTCAACGTTGTGTTGAAGCTTGCAAGGATTAAGAGGTTACAGTGGTAAGTCTGGTTTTTTTCTAAAGATCCTGCTGTGTATTATAGTTTTTATGTTTAAAAAAAATTTTTATCTTAGGAATGTTAAATAATTTTTTTTTTTTTTAAATACAATGTATCTTATGAATGTTAAATATTTAATTTTTTTTTGATAAAATAAAATGTATCTTATGAATGTTAAATAACCATTTTTTTTTTTTTTTTTTTTTTCAGGTATTTGATCTACCGTAGCTAGTTGCTGATCGTTGACTCTACACCCCTCTCCCAGAATGTTACTCGGGTTATGGGGAGAAAATCACCGCTATTCCAGACTGATTTCATGTTAATGTGTCTGGCTCTTACACAGCACACAGCACTTGATGTTAGTTTATCTTTTTCCTAAATTATTTGTTACACTGCCCTTCTCACATTTAATTTGCACTTTTTTTTTAAGCACAAGTTTTTTTACACTTCCTTGTTCTGTAAGTAGGCTTAATGGTTAAATGTTTTATACTAGATGTAAATATGTAACATGTAAATTTTATATTAAGATTTTGAAAATTATTAGGTACACACCATCAGGCTCTTTCGTCCCCTCTCCCTTAGAGTAGCGGTAATATATCGGACCCCAGGCTCGCCCACACAGTTCCTTGACCACTTCTCTGCCTGGCTGCCGCACTTTCATGTCCTCAGAAGTACCAACCCTTATCCTTGGAGACTTCAACATCCCCATTAACAGCCCTACTTCCACACTCAAAACACATTTGTTCAGAGCGGCCTATCACATTCACTAATCAAAGTCATTCTACGTGTAACTGTGTGTGTGTGTAGCCCATTCACTATCTCCATCCATCCCTCACTCCCTGAAAATGGCTGGACCATCATTGTAAATAAACCATTGTATATAAACAACTGTACTTTGTAGCTCCCCTCCTCATTGTAGATTGTAAGGTCTCACGAGCAGGGGCGGCTTATATTGCTTTAATTATTGTATTGTTAACGTTGTCACTTATGACTTGTGTTATGAAACTGTTAAACTGTACAGCGCTGCGGAATCTGTTGGCGCTAATAAATAAAGATTATTATTATAGAGGCACACTCAGTAGTGGTGAAGTGAACGGCGCAAATTGCGAGTTGATTGCAACTGATGCAGCTGATACTCCATTACTGCTGGCTGCTGCTCACACAACCGCTCCAACATATGTAACGTGGAATTCCACCTGGTGGGTACGTCACATATGATGCGATGTTCAGGAAGGCAAAATCTGCGTTGCAGAGCTGCAATGCGCGATCTGGCCATGGGGAACGTCGCAAGTTAGCGCACTGTAGGCGGACCTTGTGCAGCAGTGCATCAAGATCCGGATAGTCCCTCAAAAAACTCTGGACGACCAAGTTTTAGCACATGTGCCAGACATGGTATGTGAGTGACGTTGCCTAGGCCCAGACCTGCCACCAGATTTCGGCCATTGCCACACACTACCAAGCCTGGCTGGAGATTCGCTGGCAAAATACACATGTCGCTCTCTTGCTTTATGGCATTCCAGAGGTCCAGCGCTGTGTGTCTTTGATTCCCCATGGAAATTAATTTCAGGACGGCCTGTTGACGTTTGGCCACGTCTGTGCTCATATCGGTCAACAGGCTCGCTGTCTGGGTGTTATTGTTTGACACCAATCTCTCCTTCACCTCCCATATACAATCTGTTGCCCGCTATTGCCACCTACACCTAAAGAACATCTCTCCCGAATCCAAGACTTCTCCCGCGCTGCGCCAATACTGTGGAATGCTGTACCCCAAGAAATTAGAACTATCCACAATTTGCATGTTTTGGGCGCTCACTCTAAACACATTTCTTCATAGCGGCCTATCACATTCACTAATCAAAGTCATTCTATGTGTAAGTGTGTGTGTGTAGCCCATTCACTATCTCCATCCATCCCTCACTCCCTCAAAATGGCTGGGCCATCATTCTAAATACACCATTGTATATAAACACCTGTACTTTGTATCTCCCCCACATATTTGTAAATTGTAAGCTCTCACGAGCATGTGCGGATATTATTGCTTTCATTATTGTATTGGTAACGTTGTTAGTTATGACTTGTGTTCTGAAACTGTTAAACTGTAAAGCGCTGCGTAATCTGTTGGCGCTATATAACTAAAGATTCTTATTAAGCGTTCACGGGTCCATGTGGAGGTAGACCGTGACGGCTCCTGCAACGATGTTTCTGAGGAAATGGAGAAGGAGGAGTCAATGTGTACAGACTTGATTCCCGCAATCCTTGTAGTTGCCTGAAACACGTACAGCGCCACTCGCAAGATCTGTACCCGGCTCCACAACATTGACCCAATGGGCAGTAAGGGAAAGGTATCGTCCTGGCCATGGATACTGGTCCACGCAGCGGTGGTCAGGTGGACATTGCTACTGACGGAGTTTAGTAGCGCATGTTTAATTTTAACCTCAACAACATGCTTTTACAGACCAGGGACAGCTTGCCTGCTGAAATAAAATCAGCTTGGCACATTGTATTGTGGGACTGCCAATGCCATTAAGTTCCGTAAATGTCAGTCTCCACCAGCCTGAATGACAGCATTTCAAGGGACAGGAGTTTTGCAATGCCAGCATTCAGAGCCTGTGCTCGTGGATGGTTTGCCGAGATTGGGCCTACACCCGATACGCCACAACCTGACACCCACAGATAAAACAAGCCATAAAATCTCTGAAAGATAACCCCAACATTATTATTAAACCAGCAGATAAGGGGGGTGCTATCGTTATTATGAATAAGACCCAATCTATTGCCGAAATTCATAGACAACTGTCAGTTAACCTAACCTACAGACAACTCAATTGTGACCCTACATTTTACATCTGTCAAAAAATTTATTCGTATCCTGACAAAACATCTTTAATTGATCACCATAGACTGTAAGACTATGACATTCCTTAATATTCAATACCCCATCACCCCTGTTTTCTACACACTCCCAAAAATCAACAAAAAACTACATTATCCACCCGCATACCCTAGAGGGATAATTCTCCGTGTTCTACAGTATCACCCAAATGTTTAACATGTTGCCTAATTCCTATGTATATATATTCTTCACCCTATGTATTTATTGTATATATTGTATATATTATACATTGTCATTGACTGTAAATTTTTCTATCTCTTCCAGCGACTATTTGATAAAGGCCACTGCGTTGCCCAAAACGTCAGTCAGTAGTCTCATAGCTTTTTCTTTTTTCACATCAAGTGTGCAATAAAAATTTCAAATTTAACCATGACATATGCAGTTAAACTTGTGCAGTGATTCTCTATAGACTGTACATCTTCAGTGTGTCTTTGTAACTCAAGTACGTGTTTTCTCCGCACATGTTTACACATATTTGTGGTATTGAGGTTACTGACACTTTACCTCTTTTTACTTTTTGATTACACAGCTTGCATTTGACATAGCAAATATCATCTGCAAGTGTGTGAAAAAAGGACCACGCAGTGCAAGTCCTGGGAGCGTCCGTTTAGACTTTTGGAAGAGAAATCCGAACAGGTGCCAAAAATGGAGGCTACAGGCAACAGAGTATGCAGCCTAACTCTCCCTCCTGTTTGTACCGTTGGGGCAATCGCTTCCTCAGAGCTGCTACCACCACCTTCCTGTTCCTCACGCCATGTTGGGTCTTGGACCTCATCATCTCCACTAACCTCTTCCAACACCTGCTGCTGTTGGGTGGTCTGGCCACCACCATGCCAACAGAAACTGGCACCTGAGTCTCATCATCATCAGATGCGTTCTGCGTGTGTGCTGACCATCGGCACTGTCTCACCCGCCTCTTCAGATTCAGAGAGACACAGCTGTTGCGCATCACTGCATACTCC
>JARQOD010007443.1:0-39186 GCA_033576555.1 Oophaga sylvatica | reverse complement strand
AAAACCCTAAAATTTGAAAAGGATTTAAAAGGGGGGAAAACCCAACAAGTAGGGGAAGCCGGAAAAAAAAATTTTGGAAATCGGGAGCATCAAAAACCCCCCCTTCCGAACACTTTCCAAAAAATTTTTTCGGAAACTAACAAAGGCGGGTTTAAATAAGTTTTTCCAAAAAAAAGACCCCAAAAAATTTCCCTTCCTACTAACGTTTGAAAAACCCCCAGGGTTTTGGCAGTTTCCCTTTCCTCTAAGGGGTTCCCTTATGGAGGAAGGAAAAGGTTTTAAGTTTAAATCTTCGTTTTAGAAAATTTTTGGAAAATTTTTAAAAAAGCACCTAACGCAGGGATTTTTGGCAAAAATTTCCCAAAGGAATCCCCCAAAAATAATTTTTTGGCCTGTCCCAGGGGGAAAGGGGCCCTTTCCCCGGGGAAAAGAATTCCCCCATTCCTTGGAAAAACGGCGTTTGCCCCTGGTTTAAAAAAACCCTGCCCCATCAAAAAAAACCTTCCGGTGATTAAAAAAAAAATAGGGTTTCCCCAAAAACCCTTTGGGAAAACAAAAATTTTTTGCCCTTGTGTTTGGGGGGAATTGGGGGGGGGAAAAAAAAGTTGATTATAATAAATTGAAATTTTTAAAACCCCCCAAAAAAAAAACTTGCCCCAATGGGGGGGGTGGCTCCCCCTAAATAATCCCCCCTTTCCCTTTTTTGCCAAATTTGAAATTGTTTTTTAGGGGGGTCCGAAAATTTAAAAGGGGTTTTTACTGTTAAATTTTCACACTCCGAAATTTTTTTAAAATTTTCCGACTTTTAAAGACAGGATTACTGGAAGGGGAAAAAAAAAAGGTTACCGGGGAAACATCAGGAAAAAAAAATTTTTTAAGGAAAAAAAAAAACAAAAAAAAAAAAAAAAAAAAAAAAACAAAAAACCAAAAAAAAAAAAAAAAAAAAGAAAAAAAAAAAAAAAAAAAAATTGCCTTTTAACCTCCAAAAAAAAAAATTTCCCGGGGGGCCCCCCCCCCCCTACCCCCCCGTCTTTCCCCCCCGCAACCCCTTCCGCCCCCGCAAAGGGCCTCCGAGTTTTCCCCCCAATCCTTTTCGGGGGAAAACCAAGCCGGGGAAAAAACCGCTTCTACGGGCCCCTTAAACCCGGGCCCACCCCCCCCCCCCGCCCCCCCCCCCAACCCCCTTTTTCCAACCCCCACCCCTTCAACCCCGGCCCCCCTTTGGGGCCCCCCCCCCCCAACGCCTTCCCCCCCCCCCAACCTACCCCTCAAAACAAAAAACACCACCCCCCCCCCCCCCTCCCCAAAAAAAAAGTTCGCCCAAAAAACTTTTTAAAAAAACAAACCCCCTTTCCCTTTTTGACTTTTTTTTTTTCCTTTTTTTCCCGGATCTTTATCCCCCCCCCCCCCTTTTTGGGGTCTTTTTTTTTTCCGGGCCCCAAAAACGTTCGCTTTTTTTTTCCAAAAAGGGGGAAAAATTTCCCCACCCCCAAACCCCCCCCCGGTTTCCCCCCCCCTTTCCCCCGCGGCGGGGGGAAAAAACCCCCCTCCCCCCCCCCCCCTTAAAAAACCCCCCGGGGCCAAAAACAAGCCCCCCCCCCCCCCCCGCTTTCCTTTTTTCCCCCTAAAACGTTTTTTCCCCCTGCCCAAAAAAAAAAAAAACTTTTCCCCCTACAAACGGGCCTTTTTTTCCTCCACCGGGGGGGCTTTTTAGGGGCCCTAAAAGGGGGGTTTTTTTTCCCAAATTTCTTTTCCCCCTTTTTTGGGGGGGTTTTTCTTTTTCCCCCCCCCAAAAAAAATTTTTTCCCCCCCCCCCCCCCCCCCTTCTTTTCCCCTTCTTTTTTCCTTTTTTGGTGGAAACCCCCCCGGGGGGGGACCCTTTTCCCCCCCCCCCCGGGGCCCTTTTTCCGGGCCCCCCCCTTTCCCCCCCCCCCCAAAATTTTCCCTTACCACTTTTTAAAGTTTTTAAAGGAACCATTTCCCCCCAAAAAATTTTTTTTTTAAAAAAAAGCCAAACGCCCCAAAAGCGAAAGTTTCCAAAAAGGGTTTGGGGGAAATCAACCAACTTCCCCCCTTTAATTTTCCCCCAAATCTAGGGGGGTTGGATTTTTTTTGAAAAAAAAGACCAAAGCCTACTTTTCTGGATTAAAAGATTATTTAAAATTTTTGCCTTTGTTCCGATTTTTTAATCTAGGGGGGCCAATGGTTTCAAAATTGAGGGGGCAAAATTTTTTTAAAAAAAAGGGGGGGGGAAATGGAAACGGGTTTTAAATTTTTGGTTTTTTTGGCGCCTTTTTTTTTCATTTTTTCAAGAATCTTTAGACCCTTAATTTGCGGGGGTTTTGGGGTTTGTTTTTTTGGATAATTTTTTCACCGGATTTGCGTCTCTTTGGGGGGGGGGGGAAAAATTTTAAAATTTTTTTTCCTTTTGAAAAAAAAAGGATTCGCGACAAAGTTTTTTTGGGGCTCGGGGGTTAGTAAATTTGAAGGGCCCCCCGGAAAATCAAGCTAATTGGTGAAATAAACAATGGGTTTTTTAATTATTTAAAAATTCAAAAAAATTTTTTCACCAAACCCGACCATCCAAGGGGTGTGGGTTTTCAGGGGACAAAGGGCCTTGGGGTTTTGTGTTGCAAAGGAGAAGTTCACTCTGCTCCCACCCTTTACCAGCCGATGTACAACCCCATTTTTGGTTTTTTGATGCTTCTTCTGTGGGGGGGCGCGGTGTTGTCTCGGGCAAAACGGATAGTACACCCTTTTTTTTTTTTCAAAGAAATTTTTCAGTCTGAAAAAATTTTTTAAAAAAATTTGAAATTCCCTTTAAAAGGGGGGGGGGCTTTTTAAACCCAAAAAAACTACTTTTCCCCCCGGTGCCTCAGGCTTGGGGGGCACTGTTTTTTCTCCCTTTTTTTTTAAAATTTTTAAAACCCCAACAAAAAAAAAAATTTATTTTTCTGGTTTTTTTTCGGGGGAAAAAATTTTAAAAAATTTTAGTGTTTGGGACTCCGTTTTGGGAAGATGAATTTAAACACAGGAAATCCCCCAAACAAACCCCGCAGGGGAAATTTGTTTGTCCGGGATCCGGGGAGATTTGTTTTTTTGAATGTCTGACTCCCGGTTGGGCATTCACCGGAATCTCTAACCAAAACTTGGGCCATTTTTTGGTGGCCGGGAATGGCAGAAGGGGAAAAAATTTTTGGGGGGGCCTTGGGGCTAGTTTTTTTTAACTTCTTTTTTCCCGGGGGGCCCCCTGGGGGTGCCCCTTGGACACTTTGGCAATGGACTTTATTACTTTTTTCCCCCCCCTGAGGTTTCACTGTCCGGGGGGGGGCGTGGACCTTTTGCAAGATGTGTCATTGGGTTCCTTTCATCAAACTGCCCTGCCAAAACCCCGCTGGGGCCTTTTGTCAAGAAATATCAACTCAGGGTTTTCCTACGACTTTTTTGGAAGGGGGACCTCATTTTGTGGCCTTTTTTGGCGTTTTTTTGGGGGGGGGTTTTTGTCTTTTTCACCCGGGATATCAACCAGCTAATCCCGACAAAAAGGAAAAAACCCAGGATGTTGAAGTTTTTGCGTTGTTTTGTGACTGAAATCAAAGGGGGTTTTTTCTGCCCTTTCTGAGTTTTTTCAACAACCACTCTCTTTGTTTTTTTTTTTTTTTAAAACCTTTTTTTTTTTTCCCGTTGGGATCACTGTACCTAAGGGGAAAATTTTTTTCGGGGGTTTTTTTGGGGGGGGGGGAGTTTTTGGGGTAATCTTCGGGAGGCTAACAAAAGACCAAAGGAATTTTGTAGAAAAAAAAAGGGTTTTGTTTCTTTTGGTGACAGGGTTTGGTTTCCTCTAAAATCTCCCGGAGTTTCCCTCTAAGAAATTGGTCCCAATTTGTAGGGCCTTTAAATGCTTAGGTTTTAAAAATCTCTTTGGGATTCAATCCTGGGTAAATTGTTTTCTGTTTTTGAAAAAAGGGGCCTCGGGTGGACCTCGCCCTTTCCCCGGTGGGGAGGAGGGAAAAAAATTTTTCCCCCCAATTTTGGGGGGGAAAAGGGGGTTTTTTTTTAAAGGGGTTTTAGGACCCAAAAATAACTCATGGGGGCGGATGATGTTTCTCGTAAACTGTCAGAGCTTCACAAGAGATTTCCGGAAACCCCTAATCATGGGGGACCCGGGGTTTTTTTGGGGGGGGGGGAGTTTAAACCCTTTTTTTTTTTTTTTGTGGCTAAAAACCCTTTTTTTTTGGCTCCGCCCTTTTGGTTTTTGCGGGCCTTTTTTTACTTTTAAACCCCGGGGTTTTTTGGGTTCTTTTTTGCTTGATTTGGATCTCTTAAAATTTTTTTCTGTTTTTTTTTTCCCCAAATTTTTTTTTGGTCCACCTTTTCACCCATCCCAACTTGTAGGGATTCCCCCCTCGCAACTATATCTTCTTCAACTACGAGGACTTTTAGCGGGGCTGGGCGCAGGATCGGTTCCCCGTTACATCGTAGGGGTCCGCTAGTACTATTTTTAGGACAAATTCCTTCCTTTTCCTTAGAGCTTTTTAGCAGACATAAAAAATTTTCTCGATGAATCCCCTTTTTGTAGTTGGAACATCAGGAAAACGCCTCATTCGGAGAAGACAAAGGGAGCGCTTTCACCAGTCTTTTTCCATGCCCAAAGTTAAGCATCCTGAAACCATTCTGTGGGTGTTGCTTTTCACCAAGGGAATCGGCTCTCTCACAGCTTTTCCTAAAAAACAGCCATGATAAAGAATGGTACCAGAGTGTCCTTTAAAAGCAACTTTTTTCCCAACCCTCCAAGAGCATTGGGGGGGTCAACAATGCCTTTTCCAGCATGATGGGCACCTTTCCATAAAGCAAAGGTGATAACTAAATGGCTCAGGGAAAAAACATAGAGATTTTGGGTCCCCTTTTCCTGGAAACCCCAAACTTAATCCCATTTAGAACTTTGGGCAATCATCAAAAAGCGGGGGACAAACAAAAACCTAAAAAAATTTTGACAAAAGAAAGCATTAAATTTTGCAAGAATGGACTGCTATCATCAATTTGGGCCAGAAATTGATTGAGCATCCAGGGGGAATTGCAGAGGCCTGAAGAAGAAGGGGCAACACTGCAAATATTGACTTGCTGCATGAACTTTTTTCTAACTCTCAATAAAGCTTTTGTTACTCATATTTTGCAATTTAAAATTTGTCTTGTAAAAAACATCTGTCAAACCACATAAAAACCAGAGGCACAGATCATGTGAAAAAATAAAATTTTTGTCCCTTCCAAAATTTTGGGGCCCTTACGTTATTTAGGATTTTAGGATGCGGCCGGGGAGAAAGGGGCGGGAAGATCTACAGTATATATTATAGTGATGTGGGTAATCACTACAGACAATATGATTTTTATTGTTTAATCTGATAATTCCTCTCTCCCTTTATCTCCCCACCTTGCTTGCTGTTGTTTCTTTATTTAATTTTGATATTTAAAAGATATGGTTCACATATGATGGGGATTTATGGACCGATAAATGCATGTAGATCTGTGTGTATAATTATCCGTTGCTTGCACTATAGGTGCTTTTTTTGTGTTTTGCTATATTATGTTTCCCAATTTTCCTAAATGGCGGTAATAATGCCATTGCATTTTAACCATACGAGCGTGCAGCTGGGGGGAACCTTTGGTCAGCTGACCCCCCGGTCAGGTGATGTCATGGTGGGGGGGGTGGATGATAAGGCCGGTTGTGAAGTAGGCACCTGCGCTGGCGCATCCGGCTTCCTCCTTTGACATCTGTCGGCAGTTGGGGACCGTGGGCGGGCCCCTTTCTGACACAGTCGCTGTCAGGGGAGTCATTGACCATATAAGTGTTTTGTTGGTAAACAGGTTACCTGGGTAGTATTCCCCCACTATAACGGGGTGATTTGATTGGGGCTTTTAGAACGCTTGCTTCTCCTGGGGTTAAAACGCCCCACTGCGATTGGATACACGATATTTGCTGCTGTTTTTTTTTGGGCCTGGGGTTGGATTTTTGGTTGAATGAGGTGGGAAATTCATACCACCCATTGGGTAATGATTGGACAAGAACCCCCCTGGATACCACAATGCACGACGTGTGGCTGACATTTTAAAAATACATTTTGAATTTATATAAAATTTTTTTTTTAAAAAATGTGGATTTTGGGAAAAGGAAGGGTTTTTTGATATGATTTTTTAAAAGTCTGATGTTTTATTTTTGTATATGTTATAAAATTATTGTGGGATGGGTTTTGGGGTACATGAATTGGGTCTGATTTTCACTCCACACTATTTATAGCCACCCCGTTTGCACTGTGTGGGTTACTTGATAAAGATCCTTTTTTTTGGATCGAAACGTTGTTTTTTTTCTATGGCGGGAAAAAAGCTTCTATATTCATAACAAAGCCCAGATGGAGCGCTGTTTTTACTTTTTTTTGATGGGGACTGTTTTTTTCCAAGAGGGTCCTTTGGAAAAGAAACGGGCGCCCCTTTATCAATTCGTCTGCTAATTTTCTGCTTTTAGGGGGCCCCATCACACATAGCGACCCACCACGATCCCGACAACGATATGAACTTGTCAGGATCGCTGGGGTGTCGCACAAATCCGCGCTGAGCTGCCAAACAGCAGCGATCAGGACAGCGACTAGCGGGTAACAACGACGAGTCGCTTAGTTACCCGCAGTGACTTAGATACCAGCGCCCTCTGGGGCAGGGAGCTGGGAACCAAAGGGAAACATCGGGTTTCCCCAGGCACCGGGGGCAGCGTTAGAAAAACCCGCCCTTTTGTACTTTGGTAGCTTTTCCCCTGCCCACGCCGCTAGTATCAACCACCATCGGGGTTTTTCCTAGGGACAGCCCGGCGCAGGAAACCCGGTGGGGACCTTGGGGTTTCCAACTGATCTCCTGGTCTCCCCCCCGCCTGCCACAAAGCAGTGATCATGCTGGCCAGCGGGAGACCAAAGATCAAAAAAAAAATTTCCCGAACATTCACATGATCAGGATACCCAGCAGGGGGCGATCGTCGCGAATGTCACACACAGCATATCGCAGGGGAAACGCGTTCATCACAAAACTTGTGAATCGCAGCGACCCGCTATATGAACGGGGGCTTTAAAACATTATCTTATTACTTAAAGTTTTCCCGAAGCATTTTTTTTTTTTTTTTTTATGACACTTTCCGGGGGGGAAAGCACGAATGTGATTTTTGTTCGCTTTTTTTTTAGATTGCAGTTCTTATGGTCACTACGATCAATGTCATCTATAGTGTCCTTAAAGAATACTAGCCAGTGTCAAAAATACAACCAAAAGGGGTGGCATTGCAGGGCAGATGACAGCTTATAACCCCGTAACTATTCTTAAAGGGGTAAACCAATCTTCGTTGATTTTATTTGATAGTATGCAAAAACAAAAAATTTTGTATTTCGTTGTTTATTTTAAAATTTTTCAAAAAACCGGGGTTGAATATTAACACTTTTTCACTGTTTACGGCCGTTGCTTTTTTGGGGGAACCAGCCACCGTTCTAACGAAAAAAAAGGAAAAGCATCCAAACCAGGTGAAGTATAACAAGTCTTTTTTCAGCCCCCAAAAATACACGTTTCGGGGGCCCTTTTCAAACCTTTTTCAAATATATAAAAAAAGCAAAATGGGGTCCTTAAATGGGTGGAGGGGCCAACACCATCCAGGGAAACCCCCATAATACAAAAAGACATTATACGAAATACAACGTAACAATTAAAAAAAAATGATCAAAGCTCGAATAGAATCATAGAAAAAACAGCAATGTTAAAAATTTTGCATGTAATATGCCATAATTACTCCTATAAACTTTAAAACTTGATGGGCCCCCATCATCTTTCCCCGGCGGTCCCCCAAACCATTTCTCGGTAATCAGTGACGCGGGGGAACCCCCCGGGCCGAAAAAGCAGCCCATCCCCCCAACCCAAACCCCGGGGGAAGGGGCAGGTAACCCACTGTGCGTTTCGAGATGACGGGCTCTCCCCTTTGGGGGCATTTGCAGAGCGGATCGCCGTGGGACAGTCTTTTTTATGGATTTGCGTGGGGCAGGGGGGATACTTTTTGGTTTTTTTTTTTTTTTTTTTTAAAAAGGGGATCGAGGCTTTCGCAGAATGAGTGTATAATAAAATTAGTAAAAAACGTTTTTGTCCCCTTTTTTTTCTTAAAATACTTTTTTCTTGCTGTGTCTTTTTTTTTTTTTTTTAAAAAAATTTTTGGGATTAAAAATTGGATCGTGCTTTTTGACACCCTCCTTTTTAAAACCGGGCTTATTCTCACCGTGAATAAAAGGGGGGTTTTAAACCCCTTTTTCCCCCCCCTTTCCCCCCCGCACGGGCATGAGAAACCCGGGGAAAAGTGCCAAAATTTGGGACTCTTTTGATGTCCCAAAATTTTTGGGGGGCGGTAGCCGGGAATTACGGGCCCTTGAGGGCCAAAAAAAAATAGGGGCCTTTTACGTCTTTTAATACCGGGGCCGCAAGTCGCATTTTCCCTTGGCGGGTTTAAACCAAAAAAAAGGGGGGGCCCCTACGCCTTTTTTTTTTTCGAGGGGATCCCCAATTTTTGTTAACCACCAAGCAACAACTGCTGGGGCCTGGATTATCAGGCTTGCAAGGCCCGGGGGTTTTGGATCCTTCCCCGCCTGAAAAACCAGGCCTCAGCAGCCCGTTTCATCGGCGGGGTTTAAAAAAATTTGGGGGGGGCCCCAGGGCCAATTTTTTTCGGGGGGATCCCCTTTTTTTTTTTAATCACCAAATTTTCAGACGCTGTGGCCGGAATTATCAGGGGCAAGGACTTTGGAATTTGGGCTCTTTAACACCGAAAACCCAGGCCTCAGCGTCGGGTTTTATCGGCGGGTTTTAAAAAAAAGGGGGGGGGGACCCCACCCCAAATTTTTTTTTTGAGGGACCCCAAATTTTTTTTTAATCCCCAAAAATATGAAAAACGGGCTGGGCCGGAATTACAGGCTGGCAAGGACATGGAAATTGGCCCCTTTTAACAGCCAAAAAACCAGGCCTAGGGGGCTGCTTCATTTTTGGGGGGGTTAACAAAAATAGGGGGGGCCCCCCCCCAATTTTTTTCGGGGGATCCCCTTTTTTTTTAATCACCAAGATAGCAGACTGCTTGGCCTGGTATATCAGGCTGGCAAGGCCCCCGGGGTATTGGCTCCTTAACACCCTTTAAAAAACCCCGCCCAGCACGGGGGACATAAAAATCATGGGGCCCCATCCCAAAATCTGAAGGGGGCCCCCCCCAAAAAAAAAAAAAACCCAGACCTTAAAAAAATGTAAAGTCCAGCCAGTGGGGGGCACTTTAAAAAAAAAAAAATTATTATCCCCCCATAGTTTGGGCCCCCATAATGCCCCAAAAAAAAGGGCCCCTTCCCCGGCCGCAGCTGCTGAAACCCCAAAAAGAAAAAAAGACATACTCCCCCTTTTGTCGCTGGGGGCCGGGTCCCGGGTTGTCCGGGCAGGGGGTACACCGGGGGCCATTCACCGTTTTCCCCGGGGGGCCCCCGGGGCCCCTGGAAATTTACCTGTCCCTCCCCAAATTTGCGGTCCCCGCTTTTTGGGGCCCTTCACAGTAAATGAGAGGCAGAGGGCGGGCGCGCACTAACACAAAAACCGCCCCTCGACCTGAACATTGCGAAAAGGGGAACCGAGCAACGGTGGGGGGGGGCAGGTAAATACCCCTTTTTACCCCCCCTTTTTTCCCCGGGCGCGGTCTTTGAGCCCCGGCTTTTCCCCCCCAGGGGGGGGGGGGGGGGGGGGCCAGGTTCGGGGTCACGCGGGACAGCTCTTTAAAGTCATGAAAAAGGGGCCCGTTTTCATGACTGAAGGGGGGGAAACCAAACCTGCCCCGCTGAACACGGGGGGCAGGGGACCTGGGAGAAAGCGGGGGCTGCAAGACCCACCGGGGGGGGTTTAAAATAAAAAGGGGGTTTGCGCCCCCCCTTCCCCCCCCCCCCCCCCCTTAGACTGTGCAGCACAGCTACCCAAACCGTCGGGGGCCCCCCTCCCCTTTCCGGGGGCCCCATACAGCTCTTGGTTTTTTTTCTTTCAGGGAAACCCACTGCTCACACCCTATTTACGGGCGGGGTTAAAAAAAAAGGGGGGGGCCCCCCACGCCATTTTTTATTCAAGGGAAACCCCTTTTTTTTTGTTAACTGCGGGGATTTTTTGGGAGGTTTCCAAAAAGTCGGATTTGACCAACTTATCTTAAAATTTCCCCCTCGCCTTAAAAAGAAGGGCTTTCCCAAATTCAACTAAAACCGGGAAACCTCTATTTTTTTAGCCCCCCAAGCTTGTTCAAGATTTTCCCCTTTTTTTTACCACTAACAGGGAAAAAGGAAAACCCAAAAGGGACCTTTTTTGGGGGAAATTTAAAACGTTTTTTCCCCCCTAAACACTTCCAATGTTGTCTTAAAGGCTTTCTCCTTAAATTTTTTCCTAAATCCTTCTCAGGATACCCCCTTCTGATGAACTTCTCACACATCGATCAAGCCTCCTAAAGTTGGTCAAATCCGAAAATTGGACCCCTCCAAAATATCCAGACAGTTAACTTTGGGCCTCCAAAAAATGGAAATTTTCCATTTTTGAATTGTGCATGCTGTGGCAATATGATCAAGGGTGACAGTTTTGGCCACTCACGCAGGGTAAAACGCTTTCAAATCCAGGAACGGTACTCTTGTAAATCTAGCTTTGTAATCTATATGCTCGTGTGCCCCTGTGGACTCATGTATATAGGCGAGACAACGATGGAGGTTAAGGCTAGGATAAGTAAACACAAAGTACTATCAGGACAAAGATGATGGAACTGCCGGTATCTAAGCATTTGTAGAATGTGGACACTTGGTCAGTCAGCTGAGATTAGAGTTATTGAGGGGGTTCCCCCCCTTAGGAGAGGGGCGACAGGATTAAGTTGCTTAAACAGAAAAAAACCCGGTGGATCTCCGTCTTGGAGACTTGAAACCAAAGGGGTTGAATATCAAATATAATTTGCATATTTGTGCTAGGTAATTTTTCCCATCTATATTCTGTGTTTGTTTTAGATATTTTATTTTAAACTTAATGTTTTGTTGTTTTCGTAGGATTATTATCTGGAGTGATCGGAGTGGTGATTTAATGGTTCCTGAGAACATCATTTTTTTGTAGATATTATATATATTTCTTTAGGTGTTGCTATATTGTTAATCTTCCTTCTATATAGATCCGCATGTGCGGTCTCTTGCTTACATTATGCCAAATACTGACGGTCATGTGACCTGCAGGTTTCCTGATGACATTTCTGGAGTAGTAAAAATAATGATAGAGTTTATTGTGCATGCGTGTTCTTTTTTCAGGTGTCGGATGATGCCGGTGATCGCGCGCTATTTTAGTGTTTTCACCCTGGAATAGAGGCTTATGTGGACTATCATGTGATTAGACCTCGGATGATGCTTGCGGTCATGTGACTGGGTGTCTGATGACGCTGGTGTTCACATGATCCACTGGGCGTTTGCTATGATGACTTCTGAACATGTGCCTTTGTTTACACACAGTGGGGAGTGAGTTAGGTGTGCCTCCCGATTTGTTATCCTGTGGGCTATTGGAAAGTGCTCTGACTAAGCGCTGCTGAACTGACACTGATTGGATATGGAGGACGCTGCTGCTAGTGAGTACATGATTGGTGCAGCACCAGAATGGGAGTGGTGCAGTAACAGATCATCGATTGGCAGACTAAATGGTGATATTGTTTATATGGGGTAATTCTACGGCATATTACATGCACAATTATAACATTGCTGTATATTTCTATGATGTCACTATTCTGAGCTCTGATCACTGTTTTAAATTGATTATCGTTGTATATTCTGTATATATGTCTATTTGTATTATGGGCGGTTCCTGGATGGTGATTGGCTCCTCCACACCATTTAAGGACACCATTTTGCCTGTTTTTGTATACTTGATAAAGGCCTGAAAATGGCCGAAACGTCGTATTTTATGGTGGCTGAATAAAGACTTGTTATACTTCACCTGATTGGATGCTGTTCCTATTTTTTCGTTGGACTGTTGTTCATTTGGATCCGTGAACGCCTGAACGTGCATCCGTGCTAACTCCGAGTGCTGTCAGCTGCTTGAATACTTGTCGACCACCGCTTCTAGACAGAAGAGCATGCACAGTGCTTGCAAGCTCTTTTATATTGAGCTTGTAAGCATTGTTTTGAAGCTGACCAGGATCAATGGAGTGCATTCTTACCTCCTGATCTCAGCCAGTAAAAGCTCAATGCTTACAAGCTACATTGTAGAGGCGGTGGAACGAGCCGTAAACAGAAAAGTGTCAATGACACCTGGACCCGTTGAAGCGATCACACATGAAATGGCCGTCGTCCACCCCTTCACTCCCTGCATGACTCCCTAGCCTGAATATCCAGTTCCATGTCTTTACCGTATAGGTGAAATAAAAGGACTTTGAAACTTACTTCAACGGGGTGAGTGACGCAATTCTTTCTTCTTTTTTACTTATAATGCAAATTTTAATGAGCATTAAATAACAAACGTGCATGTTTTTACAAGTACTAGCCATATGTGAAGGAATAACTCTTTAACTTCATTATTAGCCAGTAGGATGTGGCCGATGCTCCTGCTACACAATATTAGGTGGCTCACGCCACCTGCTGGACCATAGTAGTAGGTCACTAAAAGGGCCAAATAAAACTTCAAGCCATCTTACTGCATTTGTAGATGACCTTGGATGTCAACTACCAGGGTAAAATACTACATGTTCTAAAAACACCTTTTTTTTTTTTAGCCCAAAAATTAAACTTAAGACACATTTATTAATGCTACCGTGAGGCTTGAACTTTGGCTCCACCACTGCAGGTTGTGAAATGCACAAATAGCCTCCCAAGTTCAGCAGTTAAAGTGCGTAAATGCTCTTGTACTTGACCCAGGAAATAACATTCAAACCAATGCCATTATCCAACAACAGAGGTTTAATAGGAAATTCAACATTAATATGTCTTAAGCCAACAGTGAAACAATGGCTGTTTTGTTGAGATGTTTGAGAGCAAAGGTTGTATCATGGTTTAGAGAGGAACCCGATGTGAAAAGCAAGGCAAACAGTGATACATTTACGCTTCAGTAGACAAGTATATAAAATTTACATAGCTTTTATAGAAAAGCAAAAAATGCTCCAGAGGTCATGAAAAAGTAACAATGTGAAAGCTTTTAAGCTTTGCAGCTTAATGCATAGTCTCTGATGTGATAATACCAAACAGAGCATAGTAATGTTTTAAGACCACTTGCCTATAAATACAGAACCTCTGTGACGAGCATATATCTTCTTTCATACATTTTCTTTCAATAAACAGTTCCTGCAGGTAATCTCTTGGAGAGATGTGATAAAATTAACATATGTGCAATAGAGTCCCTGTAAGGATTTTCTCTAAGCTTTTCCTATCAGTACTATAGTTGATTGCCCTAGTGATGCAGTAAAATATTTTCTGAACCTTTAACACTGCATACATAGCCTGTGATTGGTTTCAATATAGTTATACTAGAAAGTCTTAATCAAATTTATTAGCATTAATTAACGCAAATGAAACCTAACTAAATTAATGTCATTTCCTATTTGCTACCTCTATTTTGTTATTATTTGTAAAAGTTGGGATTTCCAAACATAATCAATAAATATACTTATTAAGAGTGTATTGCAACCCCATTGCAGTCCCCAAATTGTTGGTATTAACCCCTTTCCGACATCGGGTGTAATAGTACGCCAATATCAGACTCCTTCCCTTTGATGTGGGCTCCGGCGGTGAGCCCACATCTTTCCTGGGACGTCACAGCTGTTTTGAACAGCTGACATGTGCCCACAATATCCGCAGGTGGAATCACGATCCACCCGCATCTATTAACTCGTTAAATGTCACTGTCAAACGCTGACAGAGGCATTTAACAAGCTCTTCCAGCAATCGCGCCGTAAATCCACCCACCAGTGACCCGCATCACTTAATCACGGGTCACTGGTGTGTTGGCATGACAACCAGGGGTCTCCTAGAGACCTCTATGGTTGTCAGTGCTGGCTTGCTGTGAGCACCACCCAGTGGCAGCACTCATAGTGGTAATTCTACTACATAGAGGCGAAACTGATCATCGCCTTTATGTAGCAGAGACCATCGGGTTATGGCAGCTTCTAGTCTCCCATAGAGACTATTGAAGCATGCCAAAAGTAAAAAAAAAAATGTTTTAAAAATATAAAAAAATTAAAATATAAATGTTCAAATCAGCCCCTTTTACATAGTTATTAAGGTTGAAGGAAGACTTTAAGTCCATCTAGTTCATCCCATATCCTATCCTAACCTGCCCTAACATGTTGATCCAGAGGAAGGCAAAAAAAAACCCAAGTGGCAAACAGTAAGCTTCACATTGGGGGAAAAAAATCCTTCCCGACTCCACTAAGGCAATCAGACTAGTTCCCTGGATCAACACAATATCTAGGAAACTAGTGAATATAGCCTGTAATATTATACTTTTCAAGAAAGGCATCCAGTCCCTTCTTAAATTTTAGTAGGGAATCACTCATTACAACATTAGACGGCAGAGAGTTCCATAGTCTCACTGCTCTTACAGTAAAGAATCTGCATCTGTGATTATGGCTAAACCTTCTTTCCTCCAGACGTAGAGGATGCCCCCTTATCCCCGTCACAGGTCTAAGAGTAAAAGATCATTAGAAAGGTCTCTGTACTGTCCCCTCATCTATCTATATAATTGTCTAACTTTTAACTTCCGTCTGTAACGGAAATCCTGCGTCACTGATTGGTCGCGCCGGCGTGCCTCCGCTATCGTCGGGAGATCAGCGGCGCTAGCCGCTGATCTTCCGGCGACAGGCACAGTCCTGCAGCCACCACTATCGTTAGGGGCACTAGCTGCTAATCTCCCGAAGACAGTCACAGTCCAGCACGCCACCACTATCGTCGGTAGCCGCGGGTCATCTCCAGTACATACTCACCTTCCGTCGCTGCATCCCTGTCCGGCGCGTCTGCTTCTATCCTGTGCGGTGCTGTCACGTGGTACCACTCATTAAGGTCATGAATATGGACGTGATGCCACTCCTATAGGCGTGGCATCCATATTCATGACCTTAATGAGCGGTACCAAGTGACCACTCCACAGAGGAAGAAGCTGACTGCGGGGATAGAGATGCAGGGACGTTCAGCAATGGAGTGAGGAGGGTAAGTATGATGGGGCAGGACGGGGGAGCCCAGTGGAGGGTGGCAGCGGAGCCATGTATACAGGGTGGGAGCGGAGCCATGTATATAGGATGGGAGGGTGGGAGCGGAGCCATGTATACAGGATGTGGAGGGTGGGAGTGGAGCCATGTATATAGGATGGGAGGGTGGGAGCGGAGCCATGTATACAGGATGGGAGGGTGGGAGCGGAGCCATGTATATAGGATGGGAGGGTGGGAGCGGAGCCATGTATATAGGATTGGAGGGTGGGAGCGGAGTCATGTATACAGGATGGAAGGGTGGGAGCGGAGCCATGTATATAGGATGGAAGGGTGGGAGCGGAGCCATGTATATAGGATGGGAGGGTGGGAGCGGAGCCGTGTATATAGGATGGGAGGGTGGGAGCAGAGCCGTGTATACAGGATGGGAGGGTGGGAGCGGAGCCGTGTATATAGGATGGGAGGGTGGGAGCAGAGCCATGTATATAGGATGGGAGGGTGGGAGCGGAGCCATGTATATAGGATGGGAGGGTGGGAGCAGAGCCATGTATATAGGATGGGAGGGTGGGAGCGGAGCCATGCATACAGGATGGGAGCGGAACCATGTATATGAGATGGGAGTGTGGAAGCGGAGCCATGCATAAATAAACTACATACATATTCTAGAATCCCCAATGCGTTAGAATCGGGCCACCATCTAGTATATTTTACATTGTAATAAGATCACCCCTAAGCCTTCGTTTTCCAAACTAAATAACCGCAAGTGTAATAACCTGTCTTGGTATTGCAGACCCCCAGTTCTCTAATAACCTTTGTCGCTCTTCTCTGCACCCGCTCCAGTTCAGCTATGTCTTTCTTATACACTGGAGACCAGAACTGTGCACAGTATTCTAAGTGTGGTCGCACTAGTGACTTGTATAGAATTAAAATTATGTTCTCCTCATGAGCATCTATGCCTCTTTTAATGCATGCCCAATTCAAAATAAAATAATAAAAAAAACAAACATACACATATTTGGTATTGCCGCATTCAGAATAAAAAAAAGGATTAACCTGATTGCTAAACGGCGTAGCGAGAAGAAAGTCAAAATGCCAGAATTACTTTTTTTGGTTGCCGCGACATTGAATTAAAATGCAATAACTGGCGATCGAAAGATCGTATCTGCACCTAAATGGTATCATTAAAAAATAAGCAAAAAATAAGCAGTCACTGAACACAAGATCACGAAAAATGGAGATGCTATGGGTATTGAAAAATGGCTCAATTTTTTTAACAAAGTTTGGAAATTTTTTCTCCGCTTAAATAAAAAAGAACCTAGACATAATTGGTGTACATGAACTCATAATGACCTGGAGAATCATAATGGCAGGTCAGTTTTAGCATTTATTGAACCTAGTAAAAAAGCCAAACAAAAACAACTGTTAGATTGCACTTTTTTTTGCAATTTCACCGCGCTTGGAATTTTTTCCCATTTTCATGGTACAGAACATGGTAAAACTAATGGTGTCGTTCAAAAGTATATTTCATCCCACAAAAAATAAGCCCTCACACGGCCATATTAATGGAAAAATAAAAAAGTTATGGCTCTGGAAAGAAGGGGAGCGAAAAATGAAAACGCAAATCCAAAAAAAGCTCCGGAGGTTAAGGGGTTAAAATTCATCATGAACTAGGTGAAGATTGTGATTCTGAAAATATCCTATGCACTTTAAATTTCACTTGTTAATGAAAGTTTAGCGATCTAATCCATGCTGTACCCATAATAAAAATACTTAAACCACCTGTGATTGGTTTAATTGACTTACACCTGAGAAAACAATTTGAAAACCTAAAGTAATATTCATAAATTAATATATAAGGCAATAGTTTTTAACAAATATTGACTATTTTCACTCTTTCTATATTAAAAGGCTTGAGTTATCTTGAAGACTATCAGTGAGTTACAAATTTGAAATGCAAAGAAGCAAAAACGTAGATAAGGGTGAATGTTAACCCCATTGCAGTCCCTGAACATGCAATTACATTTAGAAATAAGTCATAATAATCTGATATAAATAATAAAATTTTTGATACATACTTAAGGTTTTAAGTAGAAACATCAATGCTCCCTGGCTCCTTAAAGCAAGATGCAATGCAAAATTTATTCCAATAGGATCCAAAGTCTAGCTTTTTCAACCCATGAAATAAATGTTCTAGAAGAGGCTTCTTGAAAGTGGTGGAGGAGAAATAAAATATTATGGGATCCAAAGATGCATTAAATGTGCTGAGAAGTAAAGCATACACCCTCCACTCTGGACTTTCACCTTCGATGAAGCCCACAATATGGGATACGTTATAAGGCATAAAGCACACAATGAAATTTATGAGTGTAGCCATCACTAGTCCAATGGCTCTTCTTTTTCTTTTGCTCTCTAAATGAGACCGCCACATGACAATTTTGATAAAGTTCCCATAGCAGAAGATGGTGATCAGAAATGGGATACAAAAAAGCACAAAGCACATTTCTAATCGAACAGTAAGTAAAAGTTCCAACTGAGATGGTGAAAATGTGTTTAAACACACAGTAGAGTTGCTGCTGGCCGTCATGTTAGACACAGAATGCTCCACAATAAAGACAATACTGCAGTGAACTGTGGCAAGGAACCATATGAACATGCTCCCCACCAAGGAGTAGAGTGGATTTCTCAGAATCTTGTATTTTATGGGGAAAGCTGTAGCCAGATATCTCTCAACACTTATAGCCATGAGAAACAGTGAGGTGATGTAGATGCTACTGAAGTACATAAAGGCAGACAGAGGGCAAAAAACATAGGGCATTGGCCAGCTCATATCGAATGCGGCTTCAACCATGCGAAACGGGAGGAAGGTCAACAGGAGCAAGTCGGAAACGGTCAAGTTGGCCAACAAAATGTCTACAGGAAGAAGGTTATGGCTGGATTTGTTAATGAGTGTAGATAGGGCTGCAATATTGAGAGGAAGCCCTGTAATGAAAGTGAAGAGGTAGACAAACAAAAAGAGATACTTGGATCCTGGAAAATAGCTCATGGTGGCTTCACAACTTCATGCCTAGGTCACTGATAAACAAGGCTGGTCACTAAGACTTATTGCTCTTGGTTCACCTGCAAATTGGAAAAGAACAAAAGACAAATTTTAAGTTAAAGGATAATTAGATATTGTTGGAAGATTGGATGAACCTAGATAGTGTCATTGCCAACTGCTGGGAAGTTAAGCTCAGACTGACATCTTGAGTCATCGGGAGATCTGACCATAGATAAAGACTCATTCATGTAAACAACGCCTTATGTAAAGGTGAAATAGACACCAGCGAAGGCTTCCATTATTATAAAGGAGTTCACAATGAGTAAATGGGGTTGTCAGCTCTACTCTTTTCTATTGAAATTGGCCAGATACCAGACACAACCCATGAACATATATATCGAAGAAGAAATACAATGATAGTGATATATATCTGTATAATAACCCATTCACGACATGCGCCATACATCTACGGCGCAAGTCAAAAGAGGGTGGAGCAATGCTCCGCCCACAATTGTTAACCTGTTAAATTTCGCTTTCAATCTCTGAATATGCCGTCACGGGGGTGTGTCATTCCATGTCCCCCATCGACACTCCCGTAAGTGGATCACGGGTAGTCGATGGGTCAACTGAAGACCTCCATGCTTGTCATTACATAACTCCTTTGAAAATCAGCCTGTGGGTGAGTTTCATAGGAGACCATAATTTCTGCTATATACAGCGATGCTGTGGCATAGCAGCAACGATCAGACAATCGCAGCTTCAAGTCCTCTAAGGGGACTATTAAGAACAGTGAAAAGTAAAAAGCATATTTTAAAAAATATGAAAAAAAAATAAAACCCAAAACATAAAGATCAAATTATCCACTTTACCCTATTATCCCCTATCCCCTAATCGTAACATTCTGAAAAGTCTGGTCTATGAAAATATAATAACCAAATGGGTAAACAACGCAAATGAATAAAGTTTCAAGAACGCCAACATTTTTTGGTCGCTGCAATGCCACAAAAATGGTGTAATGTGTTGTGTATACCAAAATGGTGTCAATAAAAAGGTCATCTTGCGCAGTAAAAAAAAAGCCATCACACAGCTCTATTGATCAAAAAATTAAAATGTTACTTGTCTTGGAAAATGACGACACAACCTCCCCAAATTTTTCCTTTTGCAAATGTCTGATTTTTTTTCACCAGTAAAATAATAGAAATACTTGCCATGTTTGGTATCGCCGTAATTATACTGATGAGCAGAATCATATTTCGAGGTCATTTTTACCACTAAATGTGCACTGTAAAAACGATTCTCAAAAACAAAGTCATTTCTCTCTATTTGGAATTCTTTTTCTGGTTTTCCAGTACACTATGTAGTAAAATGAATAAATAGTGTCATTCAGAATTGCAACTAGTCATGCAAAAAAAACCAAGCCATTGTATGTCTATGTGGTCAGAAAAGTAAAAAAGTTATGGCTCTGGGAAGAAGCGGAGGAAAAAATGGAAATGCCAAAACAAAAATTGTCCGCATCGTGAAGGGGTGAATATAGATAGATCCTGTACATAGTGATATATTAGACATTGAAGAAAAATAGATAAAATGGATAGAACTGTAGATAAATATTTGGGTACATTTTTTTCCATGCGGTGCTTGTTTTATCTTGCTAGATTTGTAGATAGATCACAGAAAAATAGTATGTACCTTAAACAGTTCTTGGCTTCGTGTGTGACTCACTCCACATATCTCCTCTCGGCTCCTGTGAACCTCTCCTTCTCCCTACTAGGAATAATTAGGCAGAGTGTGAACATCGCTTTCCCTCTTAGTATTATCTGCCCTATGTTTATTGCCCGATCAATACTTGTATCTCGCGTAGTGGCTGTGGCGGTTCCTGAGCAGCTGTACTTCTCCGGTGATGTCCTATAAAACATTAACGTGAAAGCTTATAAAATTATTTCAATGGCTCAGGGGAGGTGGGTCCTCCTCGTACAGTCCAGGGACACAAGAGATCGGTCTGACTGCCATAATGATTACGTTACCATTGCACTGATGTAAAGACAACAATAAGTATCCAACCAATATCCAAAGATACAATAAGTATCCAACCGACTGGATCCCAATAGTCCAGAACTCCCTGGTTCTGTATGTGACCAAGGAAAGAACATCTCCGGGACAGGAGGATGGCACAATGCAATATTTTATTTCCATTGTTTTACATTCTTAATTTATTTTCTTTTCTCACAAGATGTGTTTAGGTTTTTAGAAACTATGTGCCCAGAACAAACCCTGAACTTTTCAGCTTGGGTTTGCTCATCCCTAAACTGGACTTCATATACAATGCCATGTAACACTCACCCTCCTCCAGTCCAGTGTTGTCCTTCCGCCACTGCTCTGGTCTCTGTGTTTTGGATGCAGCAGTGACATCATGTCTACTGAAAACATAAGCACTGCAGCCAATCATTGTACTCAATGGCTGATTCAGTCTACCTTGACCAAGCCAATGAAATTAGTGATTGACTGCAGCAGTAATGTCATGTCCACAGCACACATCACCATTGCAGCCAATCACTGTGCTTAGCGGTTCATGCTGTCTATACTGACTGCCCTGCTGCTCATTGGTTGGCTACAGCATGTAATGCATCTGTCCAGGATCTGGGTTTTGCTTACCTCACCCTTGTCCGCTAACCTCTATTGTGCTCCACATCGCGCTTTGCAGATAGCCCAGCATGATCACATGTGAGCATCTGTCCGGGCTTATATAATGCTCACCAAGATGCACACCTGTTATGATTTGGTAGCTGAGGAGAGCAGGCAAAAAAGGAAATACACCAGGGCAGTTGGAAACTATGAGATTGCAGTACCCTGACTAACCACCACAACTAGAGGCAGCCGTGGAGCGTTCCTACGTTGGTCCTAGACGCCTTGTCACAGCCTGAGAAAATAACTACACCTAAAGATAGAAAGAGGAAAGCTATCTGCCCCGGAGCAGATCCCCAAAGAACATAGAAAGCCCCCAAACATGTAATGGCGGTTAGACAAGAAGAAATACTGACACAGACAGAAAATAGTATGAGCAAACGTTGGGGCCCAAACTTACTAAATAGAAAAGGATAGGAAGGGCACTTACTGCAATCCCAAAAAACCCTGAAAAGCACCAACTCTACTAATTTCAAAAACACCTGAGATCACACGACCTCTACCACCTAAATTAGTTCTCTGGTGTAACCAAAAACAAAACAGCAGCCACTGAAAAAACTGGAAAAAGCAAATGTACAAACATCAGTGGCTGAACTGAACTGAGAGGGAAAAAGCCCCCAGAAGGGACCCTGAAGGCCCCCACAGAAGTGCAGGACAAAATGCAAAAATCAAGCACAAAACAAAAAGAAGAAAATGTCTTATCTGTTAGCAGGAGATTCAGACACGACACAGCGGGCTACCAAGGAAACAGGAATCAAGGATTGAGACCAGAACAATTGATCACCGGCAACCCTGATGGGAAGGCGACTCCCTTATATAAGACCAGTCAGTAACACCTGATTCCCAATCCTCACAATCTTCACTGGACAATCCAGTACCGTTTGTAACCACCAGAGGGAGCTTCTGCTCAGAACTCATTTCCAGCCTATTCACAACAGTACCCCCCCCTTGAGGAGGGATCACCGAACCCTCATTTGAGCAACCAGGTCGGTCAGGATGAGTTCTATGATAAGCACGGATGAGTCTCCTAGCATGGATGTCCGAAGCAAACACCCAAGAATTGTCTTCCTGACCATAACCTCTCCATTTAACCAAATACTGGAGTTTCCGTCTAGAAAAACGAGAATTCAATATTTTCTCAACCACATACTCCAGATTGCCCTCAACCAAAACAGGGTCAGGAGGCACAGTAGTAGGAACCACTGGCTCAACAAACCTCTTCAACAAGGACTTGTGGAACACGTTATGGATCTTAAATGTCCCTGGAAGAAGCAAACGAAAAGAAACAGGATTAAGAATCTCCATGATCTTATAAGGTCCAATGAACCTAGGCTTAAATTTAGGAGATGCCACTCTCATAGGAATATTTCTTGAGGACAACCAGACCAAGTCCCCCACTTTAAACCGAGGACCATCAGTCCTATGCCGGTTAGCAAATCGCTGGGCCCTCTACTGAGAGAGGGACAACCTCTCCACTACCTGGTCCCAAATCTGTTGCATACGCTCCACAACAGAGTCAACACCTGGACAGACAGAAGCCTCCGTCTGTCCTGAAGAAAATCGAGGGTGAAACCCAGAATTACAGAAAAATGGAGACATCAAAGTGGCAGAGCTAGCCCTATTATTAAGAGCAAACTCAGCCAAAGGCAAAAAAGAGACCCAGTCATCCTGATCAGCAGACACAAAGCATCTTAGATAAGTCTCCAATGTCTGGTTTGTTCTCTCAGTTTGACCATTGGTCTGAGGATGAAACGCCGAGGAGAAAGACAATTGAACACCAATTTTAGAACAAAAGGTCCTCCAAAATCTGGAAACAAACTGGACTCCTCTGTCAGACACAATGTTCTCAGGAATGCCGTGTAAACAAACCACGTGCTGAAGGAACAAAGGCACCAATTCAGAGGAGGAAGGCAACTTAGGTAATGGCACAAGATGTATCATCTTGGAAAACCTATCGCAAATCACCCAGATGACGGTCATTCTCTGAGAAACAGGGAGGTCGGAAATGAAATCCATAGAGTTATGGGTCCATGGTCTCTTGGGCACAGGTAATGGCATCAACAAACCACTAGAACGAGAGCAAGGCTTGGAGCGAGAGCAAGTCCCGCAGGACTGCACAAACTCCCTGACATCACGAGACAAGGTAGACCACCAAAAGGACCGACTAACCAAGTCTCTGGTACCAAAAATTCTGGGATGACCGGCCAACGCGGAACAATGAATCTCAGACATTACACTCTTTTTCCACTGGTCCGGGACAAACAATTTCCCAACAGGGCAGCGCTCGGGCTTATCCTCCTGACACCCCTCCAGAGCCAGTCTCAAATTGGGCGAGATGGCGGAAAGAACTACACCCTCTTTCAAAATAACAGAAGAATCAGATAACTCAGGAGAGTCCGCCAGGAAACTCCTCGAGAGGGCATCCGCCTTAACATTTTTAGTGCCAGGAAGAAATGAAACCACAAAATTAAAACGTGTGAAAAACAAGGCCCACCTGGCCTGTCTAGGATTAAGTCGCTTGGCAGATTTCAGATAAACTAGATTCTTATGGTCCGTAAGGACCACCACCTGATGTTTGGCTCCCTCCAGCCAATGTCTCCACTCTTCAAAAGCCCACTTCATGGCTAATAACTCCCGATTACCCACGTCATAATTACGTTCAGTGGGAGAAAATTTTCGAGAGTAAAAGGCACAAGGGTTACTTTTAGAGGTCTCTGGATCTCTTTGGGACAAAACGGCACCTGCCCCAATTTCAGAGGCATCCACCTCCACCTGAAATGGTAGAGAAACATCAGGCTGCCATAGAACAGGAGCAGAAGTGAATCTCTGCTTAAGTTCCTGAAATGCAGAGACTGCCTCAGGAGGCCAATTCACCACATCAGAACCCTTCTTGGTCAAATCAGTTAATGGTTTAACAATAACAGAGAAATTACCAATAAATTTACGATAAAAATTGGCAAAACCCAAGAATCTTTGAAGAGCCTTTAATGAAGTAGGTTGGACCCAATCACAGATGGCCTGAACTTTGACCGGGTCCATTTCAATAACAGATGGGGACAAAATGAATCCCAGAAATGAGATCCTCTGAACGCCAAAAAGACACTTTGATCCCTTCACATACAGAGCATTCTCTCTCAAAATCTGGAACACAGTCCGAACATGTTTTACATGAGAGTCCCAGTCATTGGAAAAAATCAAATATCATCCAAATAAACAATCAGAAATTTATCCA
Organism: Oophaga sylvatica; assembly: GCA_033576555.1. Lineage (NCBI taxonomy): Eukaryota > Metazoa > Chordata > Amphibia > Anura > Dendrobatidae > Oophaga > Oophaga sylvatica. The sequence continues at coordinate 15,015 of JARQOD010007443.1, read as the reverse complement.
CAAAATCCCTGAAAATGTCATTCATGAAGGACTGGAAGACAGAAGGAGCATTTGTGAGCCCAAAGGGCATCACAAGGTACTCAAAATGCCCTTCAGGGGTATTAAATGCCATCTTCCATTCATCCCCGTGCTTAATGCGAATAAGGTTATATGCCCCCCTGAGGTCAAGCTTGGTAAACCAAGTAGCGTTTTTCACCCTGGAAAACAGATCAGAGATCAAGGGTAACGGATATTGATATTTCACAGTAATATTGTTCAAGAGACGATAATCAATACACGGCCTTAATGAACCATCCTTTTTGGCCACAAAGAAAAAACCGGCACCTAAGGGTGAAGAGGATGGTCTGATATGACCCTTCTCCAATGACTCCTTGATATAAGACCGCATAGCGTCATGTTCAGGTACAGACAAGTTAAAAAGGCGACCTTTAGGGAATTTACTACCAGGCACTAATTCAATAGCGCAGTCATAGCTCCTATGGGGAGGTAAGGATGCAGATTTACTTTCGCTAAACACATCAGAAAAATCAATCAAAAAGTCAGGAACATCCTGAGCCTGGGGGGAGGCAGAAAAAACAGGAGTGTTGGTATTAACACATTGGCAGCCCCAACTGGTAACAGACACAGATTTCCAATCCAAAACAGGATTATGAGACTGTAACCAAGGGAAACCCAGTACGATAATGTCATGCAGATTATACAGAACCAAAAATTTGCAACTCTCCTGATGATCAGGTTCTACCCTCATTATCACCTGAGTAGAGAACTGAGGTTTATTCTCAGCCAATGGGGTAGAATCGATCCCCAGTAGGGGAATAGACTTCCGTAGGGGTATCAAGGGAAACCCACAACGTTTAGCAAAATCAAAATCCATCAGGTTAATAGCTGCTCCAGAATCAACAAAAGCCTGAGCAGAAAATGAGGACAGAGAGCATATCAGGGTAACAGTTAATAAAAACTTAGTCTGAACACTACCCAAGACAACTGAGCGTGCAAAACGTCTTCCCCGCTTAGGGCAGACTGAAATAGCATGAGAGGCATCACCACAGTAGAAACATAACCCATTGCGCTTTCGAAATTCATGACGCTGTGCCCCAGAAACCACTCTATCACACTGCATGGATTCAGAAGCAGGTTCACAAGGCAACATTATTCCACGCATACCTTTCCGCTCACGCAAACGTCTGTCAATTTGAATCGCTAATGACATAGAATCATTGAGACCAGAGGGAACAGGGAATCCCACCATAACATCCTTTATATTATCTGACAGTCCCTTCCGAAAAAGAGCTGCCAAAGCGTCGTCATTCCATTTGGTCAGGACTGCCCACTTACGGAATCTCTGACAGTATAACTCAGCGTCCTCAAGCCCCTGACTTAATGCCAACAAAGTTTTTTCAGCTTGATCAGTGACATTAGGCTCATCGTACAATAACCCCAAAGCCTGAAAAAACGCATCAACATCACTCAAAACAGGATCCCCAGGTGTCAGGGAAAAAGCCCAATCCTGAGGGTCGCCGCGCAGGAGAGAGATGACAATTTGAACCTGCTGCGCTGCGTTCCCTGAGGACTTAGATTTTAAGGCAAAAAACAATTTACAGTTATTTTTGAAATTCAGAAACTTAGCTCGATCCCTAAAAACAAATCTGGCATGGGGATCCTAGGTTCCACAACAGGCAACCTAGCAAGATAGGTAGCAATACTCCGAACTTCAGTGGCAAGCTGATCCACACGGCCAGACAACTGTGCAAACTCCATTGAGAGAAAAAAATCCTCCTCAGCACCCAGAGATACAGAGGGAAAAAAAAATGCAACAAACAGAAAAAAACAAAATCTCTGACAACTCTGACAACTTTTTTCTTTCCACAATATTTTTCCCTTCTGTGAGTACCATATAATTTTCAGTTTGGGCCGGTGATACTGTTATGATTTGGTAGCTGAGGAGAGCAGGCAAAAAAGGAAATACACCAGAGCAGTTGGAAACTATGAGATTGCAGTACCCTGACTAACCACCACAACTAGAGGCAGCCGTGGAGCGTTCCTACGTTGGTCCTAGACGCCTCGTCACAGCCTGAGAAACTAACTACACTTAAAGATAGAAAGAGGAAAGCTATCTGCCCCGGAGCAGATCCCCAAAGAACATAGAAAGCCCCCAAACATGTAATGGCGGTTAGACAAGAAGAAATACTGACACAGACAGAAAATAGTATGAGCAAACGTTGGGGCCCAAACTTACTAAATAGAAATGGATAGGAAGGGCACTTACTGCAATCCCAAAAAACCCTGAAAAGCACCAACTCTACTAATTTCAAAAACACCTGAGATCACACGACCTCTACCACCTAAATTAGTTCTCTGGTGTAACCAAAAACAAAACAGCAGCCACTGAAAAAACTGGAAAAAGCAAATGTACAAACATCAGTGGCTGAACTGAACTGAGAGGGCAAAAGCCCCCAGAAGGGACCCTGAAGGCCCCCACAGAAGTGCAGGAGAAAATGCAAAAATCAAGCACAAAAACAAAAAGAAGAAAATGTCTTATCTGTTAGCAGGAGATTCAGACACGACACAGCAGGCTACCAAGGAAACAGGAATCAAGGATTGAGACCAGAACAATTGATCACCGGCAACCCTGATGGGAAGGTGACTCCCTTATATAAGACCAGTCAGTAACACCTGATTCCCAATCCTCACAATCTTCACTGGACAGTCCAGTACCATTTGTAACCACCAGAGGGAGCTTCTGCTCAGAACTCATTTCCAGCCTATTCACAACACACACCTTTGTCTTGGTATTAAGACTACAGTACTGTTAAGACTCTGAGTTTCTCAGTACACCTTGATTTGCTCTGCTTCCTGACTGTGGTCTTCAGGACATCTCCTGCATGCCTGTAGTTTACAGCATCACAATTGCCTGTCCGAGATCTGCTGGACGTCTCCTGCTTGCCTGTAGTTTCTGGCATTCCAGCTACTTGTCCTTGATTTCCTAGATGTCTTTTGACTGCCTGCGGTTACCAGTACCCCACCTGCCTGTCTGCAGTCTACAGGACGCCTCCTGCCTGTCTGAGGTTTGCAGCATCCCAACTGCCAGTGCGTGGTCTCCTGACTGCCTGAGGTTTCCTGGACATATCCTGCCTACTTTCAGTTTAAAGCATCCCAGATGAATGTTTGTGATCTCCGGCCTGCCTGAGATTTCCAATATCGAAGCTGCCTATCTGCGGTCTCCTGGACATCTCTTGGCTACCTACAGTTTCCAGCATCCCAGCTGCCTGACTGTGGTCTCTTGGATCTTCCCTGCATGCTGTTTCAAGAATTCCAGCTGCCTGTCTGTGCTGTACTGGACTTCTAATGCTTTCCTGTGGTTTTCAGCACCTCAGCTGCCTGTCCATGATCTCCTGCTCATCTCCCTTCTGCCTGTGGTTTCCAGTATCCCAGCTATCCATGTCTTGTGAACCTCGCCTGTTTCCTTGTTCCCATGGGATTAATTTAGCTTCAAAAATGGCCTGGGCTGGAGCGGATTAAAAGCTGCTGTCAGTTGCAGATGCCAATTGAGTAACGCAGCCGGCAGGAGCGGACTCATAGTGATCCATATACCTCCACCTGCGCCAAGATGTAACAGCGGGTCATGAGTCGAGAAAGGGTTAAACATAGAATAAAATGTAAATCAAATCTTCGGACTTTATCGGAATTTGATACAAAGAAAGCAAACTACAGAAACTCAGGAAATAGAGAAATATCTGTGCAAAAACTTCAAAATCAATCACCAGAATAATGAGTTCAGCTCCAGAATATACAAAAAAATTGCACCTCAAGATGGAAATTGTCAATGAAATGGAAGTTATCTGCATTTACTGGAAGCATCACATCCCCAATAGAGTTGAGCATTCCGATACCGCAAGTATCAGGTATCGGCCGATATTCGCTGTATCGGAATTCCGATACTTAGTTCCGATATTTTCCATATATCGTATACCGGAATCGGAAGTTCCCATAATTCTTTGAGAGGCAATGTGATTTTAGTCAGCCAATGAGGAATCCTAAGAAGTGTGGGCACATCCTGTAATGCTGCGGTCATGTTAACTAATGGCATGGCTGTGATTGGATGCTGAAATGATGTCAGAATGCACTATAAAAGGCGCCGCCGCCATTTTAGTGTCACTGTGCTGTGAATTCAGTTAGGGACAGAACGCTGCTCTGCTGACTCTGAGGGACAGTTAGAGATTGCGATTTTGTGTACTGTGCTTTAGGCAGGCTAGTTTACCAACCGCTGTGTAAAGCTTCCTTTTGCCTTGCAGTGTTGTTTTAACAGCTCTGTGCAAGGTGTGTGTGTGAGAGTGCAGGTGACGCTGCAGTTTGCTCTGCATCCAACGCTGTTTGTAGGCATCTGCACGTGTCACTCACAGACTCTTTTTTTTTTTCTTTAGTGTAATTCTTGCTGCTCCATTCAATTGAAATTATAGTGTGACGCGCTTCCATCCGTATACAATACATTGGTTGCAAACACTATAGAAGTACAGAAAGGAGCCTTTCAGAGATAGTGAACAGTTGTGTGCAGTGTTCACTCTAGTCTGAGGTTTTCATTTTTGGAGTGCAGATCACGCTCCAGTTAGTTATTCAACCACTGCTGGTTGTAGTCTGCTGAACGTGTGTCACTGCCTCATCCTTGACATTTTTCTCTAATTGGTGCTGCTCCATTCTATTTAAAATAACTATAATCTATTAGTGTGACGCGCTTCCATCCGTATACAATGCATTGGTTGCAAACACTATAGAAGTACACAAAGGAGCCTTTCAGAGATAGTGAACAGTTGTGTGCAGTGTTCACTCTAGTCTGAGGTTTTCATTTTTGGAGTGCAGATCACGCTCCAGTTAGTTATTCAACCACTGCTGGTTGTAGTCTGCTGAACGTGTGTCACTGCCTCATCCTTGACATTTTTCTCTAATTGGTGCTGCTCCATTCTATTTAAAATAACTATAATCTATTAGTGTGACGCGCTTCCATCCGTATACAATACATTGGTTGCAAACACTATAGAAGTACACAAAGGAACCTTTCAGAGATAGTGAACAGTTGTGTGCAGTGTTCACTCTAGTCTGAGGTTTTCATTTTTGGAGTGCAGATCACGCTCCAGTTAGTTCTTCAACAACTGCTGGTTGTAGTCTGCTGAACGTGTGTCACTGCCTCATCCTTGACATTTTTCTCTAATTGGTGCTGCTCCATTCTATTTAAAATAACTATAATCTATTAGTGTGACGCGCTTCCATCCGTATACAATACATTGGTTGCAAACACTATAGAAGTACACAAAGGAGCCTTTAACACCTAGTGAACAGTTGTCTGCAGTGTTCACTGCAGTCTCTGCGTAATAACCACACTTAGGCCTTATAACTTTTCTTACTTTCTTTATCAATCTACCAAGATGAAGAAGGCAGGGAGTAAGGCACGTGGTCGTGGCCGTGGAGTTTCAGCAGGGAGAGGACGTGGGGATTCTGTGGCTGCTGCCGCCCCCAGTGACACAGCATCCACCAGTTTTCCCCGTGAGCGTTCCTTTATGCGCACTTTTGTAGGAGCTCGGCGTACCCCCTGCTGCGGGAAGAACAAATTGAAGACCACAACACTGTTGAGCAACCATCTGTCTCTTCACCGCCTGTCAAATTGCCCAGGCAGTCAGAGAGTTCTGAACTGGAGCCAGCTGAGTCTCTGCTTCTGTTCTCAGAATCTGTTGGCTTGCAAATAGGGGCCCAGCCAAGCAGCATTCTGGAATTTGAAGAAGAGGGAGTATGCAGTGATGCGCAATAGCTGTGTCTCTCTGAATCTGAAGAGGCGGGTGAGCCAGTGCCGATGGTCAGCACACCGCAGAACGCATCTGATGATGATGAGACTCAGGTTCCAGTTTCTGTTGAGCATGGTGCTGTCCAGACCACCCAACAGCAGCAGGTGTTGGAAGAGGGTAGTGGAGATGATGAGGTCCAAGACCCAACATGGCGTGAGGAACAGGAAGGTGGTGGGAGCAGCTCTGAGGAAGAGATTGCCCCAACGGTACAAACAGGAGGGAGAGGTAGGCTGCAGACTCGGTTGCCTGTAGCCTCCAGTTTGGCACCTGTTCGGAGCAGTTCTCTTACAAAAGTCAAAACGGGCGCTCCCAGGACTTGCACTGCATGGTCCTTTTTTGACACACTTGCAGATGATATTTGCTATGTCAAATGCAAGCTGTGTAAGCAAAAAGTAAAAAGAGGTAAAAGTGTCAGTAACCTCAATACCACTAATATGTGGAAACATGTGCGGACAAAGCACGTAGTTGAGTTACAAAGACACACTGGAGATGTAGGCCAACCTACAGCAGCACCTACATCTTCAGGTCGTGTTGGAGCCTCTTCCTCCAGCTCACACACAGCTGGTTCGGCTTCCTCACAGGATCGCCATGGAAGAACCTCGGTCACTGTTGTCCAGAGCAAAAGTGTTATTCCACCCACAGCAGCAAGTTCCCTGTCATCCTCACACTCCCAGGCCACAAAACAGCCATCGGTAGCACAGGCATGGGATAAAAGATGGCCATACTCGGCAAACCATCCACGAGCACAGGCTCTGAATGGTGGCATTGCAAAACTCCTGTCCCTTGAAATACTGTCATTCAGGCTGGTGGGAGACTGAGAGTTTCCGGAACTTAATGGCATTGGCAGTCCCACAATACAATGTGCCAAGCCGATTTTATTTCAGCAGGCAAGCCGTCCCTGGTCTGCAAAAGCATGTTGAGGGAAAAATTAAACATGTGCTACTAAACGTCAGTAGCAAGGTCCACCTGACCACCGATGCGTGGACCAGTACCCATGGCCAGGGACGATACCTTTCCCTCACTGCCCATTGGGTCAATGTTGTGGAGCCGGGTACAGATCTTGCGAGTGGCGCTGTACGTGTTCTGCCAACTCCAAGGATTGCAGGAATCCAGTCTGTACACATTGACTCCTCCTCCTACTCCAGTTCCTCAGAATCATCGCTGCAGGAGCCGTCACGGTCTACCTCCACATGGACCCGTGAACGCTTACCTGTTGCGACCGATATGAGCACAGCCGTGGCCAAACGTCAACAGGCCGTCCTCAAATTAATTTCAATGGGGAATAGAAGCCACACAGCGCAGGAGGTCTGGAATGCCATCAAGCAGGAGAGCGACGTGTGGTTTTTGCCAGCGAATCTACAGCCAGGCTTGGTAGTGTGTGACAATGGCCGAAATCTGGTGGCAGCTCTGGGCCTTGGCAACCTCACTCACATACCATGTCTGGCACATGTGCTCAACTTGGTCGTGCAGAGTTTTTTGAGGGAATATCCGCATCTTGATGAACTGCTGCACAAGGTCCGCCTAGAGAGCGCTCACTTGCGACGTTCCAGCATGGCCAGATCGCGCATTGCAGCTCTGCAACGCAGATTTCGCCTTCCTGAACATCGCATCATATGTGACGTACCCACCAGGTGGAATTCCACGTTACATATGTTGGAGCGGTTGTGGTGAGCAGCAGCCAGCAGTAATGGAGTATCAGCTGCATCAGGCGCAATCAAGTCGCAATTTGCACCGTCCACACTTCACCACTACTGAGTGGGCCTCTATGAAGGACATCTGCCACGTTTTGCGTGCGTTTGATGAGTCAACGCGGATGGCGAGTGCAGATGATGCACTAGTCAGCCTGACTGTTCCCCTTATCTGCCTGCTTCAAAAAACACTGCAAGCACTAAGGGATGAGGTTTTGGAAGAGGTGGAGGATGACCAGTCACAAATTCCATCACCTTCTGGCCAGTCAGCGCAACGTGGTTCCTCACAAAGGGCTGGGCAGGGCTCACTTTGTGAGGAGGATGAGGAGGAGTCAATGGAGGAGGAAGAAATCGCTACAGAGGGAGGTACACAACGCTCTAGTCAGTATGTAGAGCGAGGGTGGGGTGATGCAGAGCAGGCAGAGATGACGCTTCTTAGAGAGGACAGCGTTTGTTGGCCAGTTGGGAGTCTGCAGCACATGGTTGATTTCATGCTGCAGTGCCTGAGAAACGACCGCCGCATCGCCCACATTCTCACCACGTCTGATTATTGGGTGTACACTCTCCTAGACCCTCGCTACCGGGACAACTTACAAAGCCTCATCACACCGTTGAACCGGGATCGTAAAATGCGGGAGTACCAAGACACACTGGTGCAATCCATAATGTTCTCCATTCCAGCCGAGAGCGCTGCTGCTACTGCTTTACAAAGCAGCTCTGTGCGTCGAGGCAGTGGAGACAGCTCTGCAACACGAGGGAGCACAAGCAGCGCCTGTGCACAAGGCAAGACCAGTATGTTCCAAATGTGGCGAAGTTTTGTGGCAGCGCCACCAATGTCTACATCATCCGAGACGCCTCCAGTCACCAGGAGGCAACGTTTCCGTAAGATGGTGACAGACTACATGTCTTGCCCTCTCAGTGTACTCCCAGATGGCTCTTCCCCTTTCAAGTTTTGGGTCTCTAAGCTGGATACATGGCCAGAGCTTAGCCAGTATGCATTGGAGGTGCTGGCTTGCCCTGCTGCCAGTGTATTATCGGAGCGCGTCTTTAGTGCTGCAGGTGGTGTACTAACAGACCGTCGCATGCGACTATCCTCCGATAATGTAGACCGGCTTACTTTTATGAAAATGAACAAGGCATGGATCTCGCCTGAATTTGCCTGTCCGTTTTCCGATTAAATAACTGGTTGGCAACGTTATCCATGTTTCCTGTTATGTTCATCTATCTACCACCTGAACTCTACTCCTGGGCTACAACACTGCCAGTCAGAGAGGAATGATCAGTTACCAACCAAAATGTTCTCCCCAACAGATAGTAGCGCAACGACTCCAGTGCCCACTTGATCGCCAGGCACTCTCTCTCTACAATGCTGTATCTGGTTTCAGCTGGAGTAAGCTTTCGACTCAGGAAACTAATGGGATGCTCCTCCCCGTTAACCTCCTGAGACAACACGGCACCCACACCTACCTCTGACGCATCTGTCTGGACAATGAATTCTCTTTTGAAGTCGGGTGTGATCAAAAATGGTGACACACACAGTGCCCCTTTTAGTTTTACAAACGCTTCTTCAAGCTGATCATTCCATCGCACCATTACTGACTTCCTGCCTTTTAGGCAGTCAGTTAACGGCGCCGACAGGGTTGCAAAATTGGGAATAAACCGCCGGTAGTATCCCACTAACCCCAAAAACCCTTTCACTTGTTTTGTGGTGAGGGGACGGGGCCAGTTTTGGATTGCCTCCACTTTGTTTATTTGGGGTTTGATAACTCCTCTCACAATCACATACCCCAGGTACCGAGCTTCCTCCAACCCTATGGAACACTTGTTTGGGTTGGCAGTTAGCCCTGCTTGTCTCAGCGAATGTATCACCGCCTGTACCTTGGCTAAGTGACTTTCCCAGTCTGTACTGTACACCACAATATCGTCCAGATTGTCCGCGGCATATCGGCGATGAGGACGAAGAACAACGTCCATTAACCTCTGGAATGTCGCTGGAGCGCCATGCAACCCGAAGGGTAGGACTATATACTGGAACAGTCCCTCGGGTGTTACAAAAGCCGTTTTCTCTCTCGCTGCTTTTGTTAGGGGCACCTGCCAATACCCTTTTGTGAGGTCAATGACTGAAAAATAACGGTCCTGCCCAAACCGCTCTATTAACTCATCGACCCGGGGCATGGGGTAGGCGTCAAACTTAGAAATTTCATTCAGTTTTCTGAAGTCATTACAGAACCTTAGTGTCCCATCTGGCTTTGGTATTAGGACTATTGGGCTGGCCCACTCACTCTGGGACTCTTCAATGACCCCTAACTGCAGCATCTTCTTGACCTCTTCCTTGCTGGCTTGTCGCCGGGCCTCAGGCAGCCGATATGGCTTTAATTGTACTTTGCCCTGCGGCTCAGTAACAATGTCATGTTGGATTAGGGAGGTACGACCAGGAAGTTTCGAAAAAACATCTGTATTTCGGCTAACAAATTCTCGGACTTCCTGAACTTGTCTGGGCGACAAAGTGTCTGGTATTTTGACGGCGGAGAGGACTTCTCTTGCCTTCTCCTGAGGCAAGGAAGCCATCTGTACTGGAAATGCAGGCCGTGGACAATCCTCACCAAGCGTGTCTCTGTCTTTCCATGGTTTGAGCTGATTCACATGGTATACCTGTTCTGGCTTTCTCCGCCCTGGTTGCTGTACTTTATAGTTTACTGGTCCCACCTTCTCTATAATGTCGTAGGGTCCCTGCCACCTTGCAAGGAACTTACTATCCACTGTAGGCACAAGTACCAACATCCGATCCCCAGGGTTAAAGGACCTTACCGTGCCTCCGGTTATAGACCTGCCTCTGTGACCTTTGTGCTGCTTCCATATGTTCTCGGACTAATGGTAGGACTGTCTCCATTCTCTCTTGCATTTTGGCCACATGTTCTATCACACTTTTGTGGGGAGTTGGATGGTTTTCCCAGGCCTCTTTTGCTATATCGAGTAAGCCATGGGGATGTCTGCATATAATAGTTCAAAGGGCGAGAACCTCGTAGATGCCTGGGGCACCTCCCGCACTGCAAACATCAGGTATGGCAACAAGAGATCCCAGTCCTTAGCATCTTTCGAGATGGTTTTTTAAACATATTCTTCAGGGTTTTTAATTGAACCTTTCTACTAAAACCGTCTGTTTGGGGATGATAGACCGATGTGCGCAACTGTTTAACACTTAACAAGTGGCAGAGTTCCTTCATGATTTTTGACATAAAACGGGTCCCCTGATCTGTTAAGATTTCTTGAGGGATTCCCACCTGAGAGAACATACCCATGAGTTCTTTTGCGATCAGTTTGGCCGAGGTGTGTCGCAGTGGAAAAGCCTCAGGATACCTGCTAGCGTAATCTAGAACTACGAGGATGTGTTGATGACCCCTTGGTGATTTATTAACGGACCCACCAGATCCATGGCTATTGTCTCAAACGGTACCTCTATAATTGGTAATGGCACCAAGGGACTCCGAAAATGAGGCTGCGGACTGGTTACCTGGCACACGGGACAAGAGTTACAATACCGTTTAACTTCTTCATAGACCCCTAGCCAGTAAAACCGTTATATTCTGTCTAGGGTTTTCTTTTGTCCCAAATGTCCCCCTAGTACATGCGCATGCGCTAAGTCCATTACCAACCTCCGATATGACTGCGGTACCAGCAATTGCTCGACAATTTCCCCATGTATTTTTTCAACCCGATACAGCAAATCTTGGTTCATCTCGAATTGGGGAAATACTGTAGCTGCCCCGGGGTGTTGGGGTTCCCCATTGACAACCGTACATTTCACGGGCTGGAGTCAACGTAGGGTCACGTAGTTGCGCCGTAACAAATCGTCACCTGCCACATTTAAGTATGGGAATTCTGGTCCGGTGGCAAATTTCCATCTCCCCAGTAACACTTCTATAGGAGAGGGGTTTTCCTCATCCACCGAAGGCAAAGGTACTCCTACCGCCAGTACATCTTCCTCTGGGCCACCAGGTTCATGCCGATTTCAGGAGAATGCAACCTGGTTGCCACTGGTGCCGACGACTGTTTCTGTGGGAGGGGTAATTACAGGCCAAAGCACAAAAAATAACGGAAAATCTCTCCCCATTATTACCTCATAATGAAAATTAACCACCACCCCCAGCTCGTGTCACCTCCTCCCCGCTGGGTGTTTATCATCACCAGGGCGGTAGGATAATGTTTTAAGTCCCCTGTATACACAACACACCCATTTTCCGAGCAGTATACTCGCTGATTTGGACGGGCTGGCTCGTATTTGGGTCACGAGACTACCTGAGTCCAGTACAGCACAGCAGGGTTACCCTCCACCTCCATTTTTACACAAATGGTTATACTGGGTCCCTCTGGTTTGCCCACTGCACCATGTGTTCTGCATAGTGAGACTGATAGTAGCCAAAGTTTTTGTCCATGGGCTCAGTCAGGTGGGGGCAATCAGCTCTCACATGTCCTGGTTCTTGGTACCGCCAACAGATTATGGGGCCCCTTTCGTTCCCCGACCGTCCTGGGCGGCCCCTCCAGTCTTGGTCGCCGAGCTGTGGGTGAAGGTTTGGGGAATTTACTTGGTACCTTCGGGTAGTCTCTCCCTGTATCTCCTTGGTAGCCCCATATCTTTCAATGAGGTCTACCATTTGGAGACCATCAGTAGGGGCTGCCTGTCCAACCATGTTTGAAGGGTGTGGGGCAAAGTTCTCCAGAATTTATCAGTCACTATACGATCCAGCATAGCGCGGGGTGACAACACCTCCGGCTGCAACCACTTTTCTATCAGGTGTATCAAGTCATAATACTGGTCCGAGCTGGCTCGGAAGGGGAAAACTTCAGTGGTGTACCCGCTGGGCCCGGACCAAAACATTTACCCCAAGAGTGCAAGTATCTCACCCTTGACGCTCTCATAGTCCTCCTGTTGCTCGGGGGGTAGGTCCCTATAGGCTTTTGCGGGTCCTGAAGTCAAAAACGGAGCCACGATCTCGGCCCACTGGTCCCGGGCACTCTCTCCCTTTTAGCACGCCTTCAAAACTCCAGGTAACCTCGACGTCATCTGATTGCTCCATATTTCGGATCGGTGTACGCACCGCTTTCCGGACATCCTGGCATCCCGGGCAGCTCCTGCTGTCTGCGGCGCTGTGATGTGCTGCATCATTTAGACTATTGTTTTCCTGTTGCTGTCGATTAAATATCTGCTGCTGCTCCATAGCCTGCTGCTGTATGCCTGCTGCCGCTCCATAGCCTGCTGCTGTATAGCCTGCTGCTGCTGCATAGCCTGCTGTTGCTGCTGTGTAGCCTGCTGTTGTGTCGCATGGTCTCCACCAGCATTTTTAGGGTTTGTTCTCCATCTTCGGACAGTTATCCACGGGTTTTGCGTCACTTTCTTTACCAGGACATTTACTGTCATGCAGGAAAAAAACAGCCTGACCTCACGCGTTGCCCGCATTGAGCCACCAATTGTAGGGATCCGCTCTGGTAGGCAGGGCTGGGCGCAGTAATGAGGCAAACACACAGCCTTTTAGTTCAAATTTCAGTGGTTTTTTAAACATGAGTTCAAAAAAAGTCCAGATAACAAAATAAAAACAGAAATAAATCACTACAGTTTGGAGAACCACTGGTCCCAGACTCACCCTTGCTTGGGATGGGCTTAACTAAAGCGGCCCCGCGGTCAGCAGAGACGCCCCGGTCCCATTACGGGTGGTCTGGTACTCGCTTCCTGGTGCACACTGGCACACAGTAACAAAACAATCTTCCAGGCTGACTCCAGCCAAACTCCTTCCTTCCACACACCAACTACAAAGCTCCTTATTTTATAGGCCTACTCCCACCCTCAGGTGAGGTTTCACATGAGCTGACCAGATCACGTGACTATGACCTTATCACAGGTCCTTGTGATCATGTAAAATCCGGAGCAAAACTTCAGTCTGTTAGAAGAAATATATCTCCCATCCAGCAAGATTCCCTTTGGTGTACCACAGCGGCAAGAAGTCTCTGTTCCCTACACATGCACAGAAAAACCCATGTCGAACATGCTCCAAATAGGGAAGAGCCGTCACCCTGATTGTTATGCTTAAACAGGAAAGATTGAAGTTTTCAAGGCCTAAAATGATAAATTTTACTAAGAAATATGGACAAATATTAATTTGTCATCACAGCGCATATCTGCACATGGCTAGTAGAAATGGTAACAAAAATAAAAACATAGTGTTTACTTTTTGAAATTAATGCATAAAACTACATTTCATAATTATCAATTAATGGTTCTTAGGAACGTTATCTGTACCTGTAAGATATGCAGTCAATGGATGTAGAATCATAAACATCTCATCATCCTCACGAGTTTTTATTTATGACAGACATAATAAAATACAAAGACTGAGGACAACTGTAACTTCACACACCATATATGAAATGGCCAGCATCTAAACCTGGTAATAATGGCAATAATAAATAATTACACCTAGAAAGTGCATCATGCATACAAACAATAGGTAGTTAGACTGCAAGTGCTGGTGAAACAACCACAACAGATATAAATTAATAATGCTATATAGCTATCACAGTGCATAGTTATCATGGACAATGTCGATCTAATACTGTACCCCTCAATGAAGGCAGCGTCACCCATCTGCTTGTTTGTCTTGTGATTGTTGAAAGGGAAGGTTTTTTTTTTTTTTTTTTTAAATTCCTTTTTATTTGTATTTTCAAAACAAAAATGCCACATAAGGCGTTACACATCTCGTTGCAGCGAAATGGTCAATAAATAAACATTGTAAAAGTCAAAGTAACAAGAGAACAGAAAAACGAAACTCGTTAATAATTGTAAGGAAACCCCTAAGTTCTAGGATTCCTCCCGTCATCTTCCTTCTCTAACTTTGCTGTGATCCTGATTAACTATTTCACTTGTCACCCTTCTCTGGCGTGTATTTTTTCAATTCTCGCCCCTTACATTCATTTATCCGATCATGTTAAAATATAAGGCTTTCCCCAATATCGCATGACGTCATGATCCCATGTTTATTCGTTAACGCTGTAATATGTTGAGGAATGTGATTTCCTTTCGCTAGTCGTGATAATGTCTCCCTGATTTGCTCCATAACGATATAGATGGCTTATAATTCATATTACTGGTTCTCTCGGTCGATCTACCCATAGGTCAAAGCGCTTAGCCTGCTTCCATCTATTTTTATCCTGTGTCGATGAAGTTCTCAGGTATGCGTGTAGCTATGCGTAATATCCTGGTAGCCTGCGAGTGTTTGTCGCTATCTTCTTTTTTAGGGTTGTCTGATAAGCTATTAGTTTCCCCGACATTACTGCCTTCCCTGCTGCCATAAAGTTCCTGCCTATCCCTACTATCTCCATTTTACCTTACATATTCCAACCACCTTGCTTCACCTGATCTCAAAAATTCTCATCCGTTAACAATAGGAAGGAAGCGCAAAGTTTGGTCTGGCCCCATCTGAACCATAACTGGCAGGGTCACTGAT